>JAAALK010000120.1:0-89829 GCA_019279435.1 Zizania palustris | reverse complement strand
TTGCAATGTATGTACTTATATGTTATGTATGCAGCGTCAGGTCCACCATTGCCGAGAAGGGCGAACTCTCAGAATCAAAAGTATGGAATCGTATCAAGGATGTGTCGCTTCACGATGCATGAAGTTCTCATGAGGAAGGAGTATTCTTTACTGAGGGTAAGTGGCCAAACATCCAACTTTGTATGATTCGACGGAAACCAAGCAGGCAAGAACAAAAAGATGCATGAGCAGCAGTATTTTTGAAACAATGGTTAATTTTGAAATTTTGATAGATGTAAACTTTTTAAACTTGATGTGTGATGAAATGTAAACTTTGTAAATTTGCAAATTAAATTGATTAGATCGGTTGTCGTTGTGTTGATGTGTTGCTGTTGTGGATGTGTATGTGGATATGGATGTTTTGCTGCTGTGTATGTGGATGGCTGTGTGAAGCATATAATTTCTGTGTTTTGGTTTGTGGGACTGTGAATTATGGATCACAGCATTGGTGTTATGGGTTATACACAGCAGTGGCGGGCAGATGAAGTCAGCGTGCCCGTTACTGCTGTTGACCACAGTGGTGGCGGGTGCGCTGACCATCTGCCTGCCAGCTATGATAACAGTAGTGGCGGGCATATGATGTCAGCGCGCCCGTTACTGCTGTTGACACAGTGGTGGCGGGCAAGCTGACCTCATCTGCCCGCCACTACTGTTATCATAGTAGTGGCGGGCAGATGAGGTCAGCGCGCCCGCCATGCTGTTGACACAGCGGTGGCGGGCATTCTGCCCGCCACTGCTAACCAGGGATAGCAGTGGCGTTAGAGCAGTGGCGGACTGGATGCCCGCCACTACAGGTCGGTTTTCCCGCCGCTACAGTGTCGCTTTGTAGTAGTGTGTCATAATTTTTTTCCCACTAAACAGTGTTTCGAGCCGTACGACTGCACATGTTTCACACTGTTTTTTTAATGTTGTGACGCGTCTACAGTTAGCAAAATTAACCATCCAAATTTTGATTAAATTCTACAAAATTTTCAGACAGTTATCCATCCGGGTGGGCATTCCGTTTACTCAGTTTGATTTATTTAGTTTATAAAAAGTTCAATTTTCAGAAAACAACAACTGGAAACACATAAAAAAAATATAAAAATCAGACCAAAAAACCCGAAAAATTTAGTTCGATTTTTTTGCTTTTAGTTTTTCCTAACTAGAAACACGTAGCAGACTAGCAAAGTGGAGGGGCTGACAGGTGGCTGTTGACGCCGCCACGTTACAGTTAGGCGGGTGCGCACGGGACGGTGTGTGCTGCTTGCGCGATGGCTAGGGGAGGTGCGGTAGGCACGATGTCCACACGGCGGTCGACGGGAGCAGGCGATGGGCGACGACAGCGTCTCGTCTTGGCAGTAGACGGGAGTGCAGGCTGAAATGAGATCCTCTGCAGTGGCAGTCACCCCTCCACATCGTCGGATTTCGATTCGACGGGTGCCGAAGGAGGCTTTGGAGGTGGGCTCCGTAAATAGGTGAGGCCCACCTCTGCAGCGTCGGGGACCTCCACACCGCAGGATCCACATCGAACGACGTGGATCACGACTATAGAAGGCAGTCAACGCCCCCAAAGTCGGAGAAGCCGGTTAGTGTAGGATGCCTCCATGCTAGGGTTTGCTAATTGCTGAGTACCGGCGGTATTGGCTTGGGTGAGTAGCTCTATAGGTTAGAGACTCACGACCTAGACTCCTGTGTTGTGATGGGATGAGGCAGATTTCACACTTCGACTATTAGTTCGGCAGTGATGGCCTAGTGCTTGCTATTGGCTTCGGTACTGCCATTCTTTTGTTTCTGAATGCAAAAAACCTACCGAACACTGAAAACCAAACCTCACCAAAATAAAAACCATTTTAGAAAAACCGAAATCAACTTTTTATTTTGGTTCGGTTTGATTTTCGGTGATTTTATGCCCACACATGGTTATCGAAAAGATAGGTACATGACTATCCACGTTACTAGATTCCCTTTAGACCAGTGGTTGGGCATTGGAATGCTCTATAGCATTCAGCGCGACAAAATTACATATGTATTATTTGAAAGTTGTGTGAACATATTAAATTTGTAAAAATTGTTTCAAATTTAGCATATATTTTTTTGTAATTCATCATGATTAACCAGCATATCAATTTATTTTTACTATATTTCTATATTTTTGGATGATTTTACATAACAAATTTTATGGTACAACTAATAATTATGAAACATCTATTTCATTTTAAAAGGTTTCATAATATTATATTTATATATTTTATAAAATTATTTTTAATGTTATTAATTAGTTTTTGTTTGATAGATGGTGTTTCCAACGTCGGTGCTTATAATAATATATTTTATAATTATTTGAGCACGCTAACTCTAAACCATAACAAAATGGAACACCCAAATTTTGATTAAATACTAAAAAATCAATCAAATATTGCAGACAATCCCTTTATAGAGCAAAATTATTTACATGTCTCTCGATGTTACCATATTCCTACAATTAAATGTCATTTTATAAAACATATAACATCAGATTGGAATCTTATTACTAATTTCTCTGCAAAATATTCAGATTTATTATATAACAAATTATATGATTAGTTTATAATGAAAAATACTTTAATATGGTTATATTTTAAATAAAAAATAATGAGAAGTAAGTAAAAATGAATATACAACAATGAAAGCCCACCCGAAGAAAAAGGGAAAGAAGAGTCAGAGTCCAAACAGAACCACGGAAATCTCGTCCTGTAATCACATCGCCGCTGCTTATATATTTTGGAGGCTGTGATCTCGTTGTATTCACATCGCCGCCTGCTTCGTTCGTGTCCTCTTGTTCGATCGGTGCGCGCGTCGGCGGCGACATGATGGCGTCAGGAACCGGCGCGCAGTCGACGGCGACGGCGGAGCCATCGGACTGGAAAGTGGCAGCGTTGGACAGATTCCTGCAGCTCAGCGACATCAAGGAGGAGGAGGAAGACGAGTACATCTGCGCCGATAAGTTTGATCTCACTAGCATGATATTAAATTGGAGGAGCACCTGGCAGCCAAGGCGTTGGGCAAGCGTGACGGCGAACCAGAGGGTCCGAAGGCGGCATGGGAGATCGACCTCTCGAGTCTATACATCCAGCGTGCCGTCGCGCACGGCGTGCACGGGACGCTGTTCCGCGCCAAGTACTACGACCAGGACGTCGCCGTGAAGCAGCTCAACTGGGGAGAGGATGGCTACTCGACGCCGGAGGAGATCGCCCACCTAAGAAAGTCGCTGGAGGAGGTTGCCGCTGTATGGCAGAATCTCGACCATCCGAACATCACCAAGTTCATCGGCGTGTCCATGGGGACAAGCAATCTCATGATCCCTCCATCTGACGACGACGCACGCAACAACGGCGATATGGATGTGCCACCGCCTGATAGGGCATGTTGTGTCGTGGTCGAGTTCCTCACCGGGGGAACCCTGAAGGGCCACTTGATCAAGCACATGGACAGCAAGCTACCCTACAAGGAGGTCGTCCGCTTTGCGTTGGCCATGGCAAGAGGGCTGAGTCGCCTCCACTCGAGGAACATCGTGCACCGTGATGTTAAAACTGAGAACATGCTCCTCGATGGAGAGCTCAACCTCAAGATCGCAGACTTTGGTGTTGCGCGCCTCGAGCAACAGGATCCGAGGGAGATGACTGGGACTACGGGGACGCTAGGCTACATGGCCCCCGAGGTGCTCAATGGCAAGCCATACAACCGCAGCTGCGACGTTTATAGTTTTGGCATTTGTCTTTGGGAGATGTATTGTTGCGACATGCCATATGCAGACCTCGCCTTCACCGACGCATCATCGGCGATCGTCCACCAAGACTACGGCGAAGATCCGGGTTGTTGTCCATCCGCCATGGCACGCATCATGCGGAGGTGTTGGCATGCCGACCCGACAAAGCGGCCAGGACATGGCGGAGGTGGTGAGGCTGTTGGAGGCTCTCGATACTAGCAAGGGTGGCGGCATGCTCCCGGAGGACAGGAAAGATGCCCGGTTGCTTCTGCCTTTTTAGGCGTCGCCAGGCCCATAGATTAGCTATTTAGATATCTTTCAATTTACACCATGCACGAACTAGAGTGTTTTGTTTAATTAGCAAATGACCCAAATGTGTTTATTTCCGTTCTGTTAATCTTGACAATTTATGAATAATGTGATCATCATGATCACTGTAAGGGGACTAGAGTGTCAAATAATTGAAGCTATTGTTTTGATAGTAAATCATAGATATTAGGATGATAGTGTTTTGTCTGATTTTAAAGTTAGTTTTGTAACTGTAGCTGCCGAATTTAGCGGTGATTCTTGTTTGTTCAAATTCCTTTGGGATGGAACGAAGCAAGTACAAAAGGAAGTAATCTAACACAAATTTTACATAAAGACGTAATCTCTCTATTCATAAGACTTGCAAATTTTGAGTACGCTCATCTTTTAATATTTAGATTGCATGCAAATGTCAACAAAGTTCCGTAACATGACACCAGAAAAAAGTTCATATAGAAAACATCAGGATGATAGTAAATGTATCCCGGTGTGAGATATCTTGTTTGTTATCATGACTGCTTGTATGTGATATAAATAATTATATAGATACACATGTGTCATTTAAAATATTATAGAGACAATATAATATTTTAAAGAAAATATATTGTGGAGTGGCAATCATACAATCAACTATAATACACATCTTTAAAATAAAAATAAATATATATATATAAACTATATATATATATGTTGGCGTAAAAGATTACGCTAACAGGTTTCAAGAGATTAGAAACTAACAAACGAAGTATTTGTGGGTAAACTGCTTCAAGCCTCCCAATAGAATAATAGCTCAGAACAATTTGAAGCTGTGTATTGAATAATTTAGTATTCGGTCCCATATACAGGGTAAAACGGGGGGTATTTATAGGCCCAAACATTAAGGAAAAGACCCTTTTACCCCTATATTACAACTGGCATAGTGGAAACTATTCGGTACCCTTGATAGGGCTTAGAACGGCAAAAGACTAATCTACTGAGAAAGAAGATAAATCTTCCATCCTATCTGGCAAAGAGGTTCTCTGAAGAGTCCATGTTCGAAGATATACTTTGAACTAGAGTTCGCCTTCATCTTTCGATCTTGATCCAATGCATTCTCAAATTTAGACCATTGGAAGCCTTTGATTAAATCACCTGCCTGTCTTGTCGCAGCAATGGCTCTGAGGATGAAGTATTTTCCCCTAACAGTAGCCCCCGAATCGCTTCTCCGCTAGACCTGTGACGTTAGGAGAGCAGTATACGCAAGAAAATAATCATGCGCAGAGGCTAACAGTTGTAATCAACCTTCAAATATGCGGAGATTCGAAACTTCGAATCAACTTCTAAGAAAATTATAATCTTGTTACTAGCAGCTAGTCCACGGTATCTCAAAAATTACGGTTACATAGAGTTACCAAGGTACGATTTCGTCACAGAGAGCCGATAGATCAGGGTTAGTGTCATAATTTTTTCCCACTAAAACAGTGTTTCGAGACCGTACGACTGCACATGTTCATACTGTTTTTTAATGTTGTGACGCGTCTACAGTTAGCAAAATTAACCATCCAAATTTTGATTAAATTCTACAAAAAATTTCAGACAGTTCTCCATCCGGGTGGGCATTCCGTTTACTCAGTTTGATTTATTTAGTTTATAAAAAGTTCAATTTTCAGGAAAACAACAAACTGGATAACACATAAAAAATATAAAAATCAGACAAAAAACCCGAAAATTTAGTTCATTTTTTTTTGTTTTTAGCTTTTCCTGACTGGAAACACGTAGCAGACTAGCGGAGTGGAGGGGCTGACAGGTGGCCGCGAGCCCACCACGTTGCAGTTAGGCGGCCGTGCGCACGGGACGGTGTGTGCTGCGCGATGGCTAGGGGAGGTGCGGTTGTCCGCACCCGTGGTTTCCCCTGGCCGCTGGCCGTGCCCAGGCATGCGGCCGAGCCGCTGGCCGTGCGCCGTGCCGCGTCCGCCGCTTGTGGCCGTGCGCCGCGTCGCACCGCGCGCGTCACGCCGCCCACGCTGCGCCCGACGCCGTACGCCGCCCACGCCGCGCCCGACGCCGTACGCCGCTCACGCCATCCGCGACCTCGCCTCGCCGCGCCCGTACCGCCCCGTCAGCCACACTACAAGCCCATGCCCTCGCCGTTGACGCCGCGCACTCCCGTACGCGTCGGTACGCCGACGCCATGCCGCCGTACATCGAACACCGCACGGACCGCCAGTCCATCGCCGGCATCAAGCGCCACCTCGCCCGTTGACGCTCGTGCACTGTCTCGTCGCATCCAACCACCCTCACCTACGCCCGAGCGTACTCCCGTGTCGTCGCCGTCGAGCCGCACGTCGCCGCCCATACCGCAGCGCGCATAAAAGGGGCTTCCCCGGCTCGCCTCAGTGCACCCACGCACTCCCCACACACTCCTCCTCGCGTTCTAGCCTCGCCGGAGCCAACAGAGGCGACCGCGCCTGGACTTCGCCGAAGCCGATCACCACCGTCACGGTTCGTTCCCCCAATCCCTCTCCCCGTTGGTCTTATCCTCGCGACATGAGTGGGAACGCGATCACTAACCTTGGTGCACCCTACCCCGCAGTCAATTTCGCCGGAACTCGCCGGTCACGAATCCCCAATTTCGCCACCGTACGCCGGGCTCTGACCAAGGTACCACCATTTTCAAATTAATTCATGCTAGAGCATCCCCATGAGTAGTAGAACATGTTCCCTAGCTCGTCGTGGACATAGGATAGCCGTAGCTCGCCGGCGACGAGCTCACCCAAATTGACATTCGAGTCACCATCGCCAGGGCTCTACGGGCCACCGTAGCTCAATCCAAAGCACGGGTAGCTCCGCAATGCCCTAAGGATGGTGAAAATAACCTCCAATGTCCGTCGGAGCTCCGCCGTCGCTATTAAAATCCCAAACCGAACCTACTATTTTTCGGTCTAAAACCCAAACCGTAGCTCTAATGCCCAATCCAACCGTTGGATATGTTCATCTAGTTGTACTCTAGCGTCTGTTAAAATTTCGTAGCAATCGGAGCTAGGATGACAAAGTTATGCCCCGGAGAAGTTATGGCCGTCGGAGGTCGTCTTCAACCTCCAGCCGCCAGCCCTTCTCTGCGCTCCTCTCTGCCAGGCGGGCCCCATCAGCCAGCCACCTCAGCCGCTGCAGCCAGCCGCGCACCACCAGGCCGCGCGCCAGGCCTGGCCGCGCAAGGCAGCGCCATGGGCCGCTTCGGCCGGCCCAGTCAAACAGTAACCTTTTCTTTTTTTATTTAATTTCTGGAAATCTGAAGCAGGCCGGCCATCAAGCGATGAACAGTGCATTTTCTATTTTCTGGAATAATTTCCGGTCGGCCCATTAGGAATAGTAGTTTTCTGTTTTTCTGATTTTCAGAATATGATTGCAACTTTAAAAATTTGTAGAAAAATCATTTCAACTCAGAAAAATTCCATTCAAATTTCTATAAGTTTGTAAAAATCTAAACTTTACATAAATAATATTTTCCAAATTTTAAAAGATAAATAAAATCTTTAATTAATTATTAACTCTAAATTCATATTAGGGGTTGAAACCGAGGTTCCGGAAGGAAACGACTTCGACGATCCCGACTATTTCCCCGAGCAAGGCAAGTTCCTTTCCTTTGAACATGTTGATCCCATGTGATTTAAAAATTAAATTTGCTATATGCACAATAGGACACACGCACACATACACCTTTCATTACGACATCGCTTGTGCGATTAAGTCAAGTAAAACCTAAAAGTTGTTGCACCTAGCCTTCCTTGATGTTGTGCTTGTATGCCTTGATAACCTTGATGATGAATACAACTTACCCTAGCAATATGGTAGGTTGTGTGAAATCAATATTCCCTTTTAAAATATTATTTCATACTTGCAAATATTCATGCCATGTTTGTGAAATGATGGAATGGTTGCGTGTGGAGAAAAATTGGGATTTGATAAAGTATTTTGAAATGTGGTACAAGGTACCGAAAAGGTTGGAAAACAAAAAGGGAAAAGAGGGATGTGAATGAAAGTTCGTTAGGGGAAAAAGCGCCTGTGTGGCGCGATTTCACATAACATTAAGGAGCCTTGGGGAGCGACATCTTGCACCACTATCGTGCAACCTCATGGGTATATGGCTCTGCCCCTGGTTTTGAATTAGTAGGCTTGGGATGGACTGCTCCTGCGGAGGACGGGAATCAGACGGGGTGCTCGGGGAAAGTGAGTGCCCGAAGTGGCGTTATGAGAAAAAGATGGTGGAGAGCACCTCGGATTCCTAAAGGAAAAGGGGGTCGTGGACCCATGATCCTTGGTCGTAGACCCGTTCTGACGCAGTGTGGTATCCTTAGTCCGCTCCTCTGAACCTTGTCACGTTATCCGTCTGTCGACGGGCAGTAGGGATAACAGTGTCGTGAGGGTAAAGAGTACACCTTCAGCTGAAGTAAACCTGTTCGAACAGCCGTGCCCATGGTCATGGGCGCGTGCATTGATAAGTTTCCCTTGTGTAGTGTTTGGGTTAATTTTGGAAGAACAAAATGTTGAAGGGATGGGAAGCGTTACCAAGTACGCCTTTGTGGTGTACGGCTAGCCTTAGTGGCTGGCAACGAACCTGTGTGTGTTCGGGAAGTCGAAAGGCTTCATAGAGTTAAGGTGTGGAATTGGTCTGAGTTATGGTGATGAAGGGTTCGGTGAACTGTTGGTCAATTGTTGAGCCGAGAGGAGATACCAGGAAGGGTAGTCTCGCTCTACGGGCAAAACAAGGTGACGGTATGATAAGGAAGAAGGATGTTTCGGGGGAAGTTAAATGTTGGTTCACTTGGAAAATATTGAATAGATTAAGTTTTCTCTTGCTTAAAATTCGATTGAGGTTGAGAACCTCAATCCCAAAAGTACACTTAGAAATGTTTCATGCATAATTAAACCGTAAGCCCTCCTTGATCCCGAATGCATCTATATTACATTCCGAACTTGTTGAGTACTTTTTGTACTCACCCCCACCATTACCAGAGGGAGGCCTTGAAGGGGAATACATCCCGGAGGAAGAAGGTGTCGAGGAAGTTGAGTATCTTGAAGATTAGGTTTCTAGGCCTAGTTCCCAACCAGATGATTGTTGTTGAATGACTGATTTTTGCTTCCGCTGTTGAACTCTATTGTGGTGAACATTTGGCCGCGAGGTATGCCTCATACGGCTCTTTTGTAATAAATCCTACTATGTCGCCACGACTACCGACAACATGAATGAATTTCACTTTGAAATGACTTCGGTTGTAAAGTGACCGCTCCCCTCGTGATAGCCTGGTCTGTACGAGGAGGGACGTCACAGGGTGGTATCAGAGCAAAGGTTGGCCCTAGGATGGAAACCGACCACCAACAGCTAATTTGTTAAACTAAATATACATAAACATATGTCTATATCTATGTATATACAAAATTTTATACCTATATGCAAAATTATTCTTCTTACTCCTTTTACATTTTACCTGACTACTTACCAAATGTTTTCTTTTACTTTTGTAGATGTCTGCAGGACCCATCCATGTTACCCAGGGACTGGGATTCGACGGATTTGTCCGATTACTTAGTGAGGTAGCAGCCTACCTAGGTTACTCGCCCCCTGAGTATGTCGGATTCGCTTACTCCACCCCACCCTACCCATGCCATGTCACCATCTTTCTCTTTCCCTCCGCGACTGACGTAGAGTTCCTTCGTTACTCTACAGTCCGTCCCACGTACATATTGGCCATGCAGGATTTAGCCCTTTCTACTCTAGGTCCCTTCGCCAGAGGTACCGAGACTTCTTCCACCTTAGCCCCTACCACTACTTGCCCTCCTTAGCTGACGGTGTAGATACCATGACTTAACCCTTGTGCATGCCAGGCAGAGCACCCGGCGGTGACTCTCCTTATCAGGATGACTCAGGCCCATACACACATGTACCAGAGCCTGTTAGACTCCTACATCCGCCTAGACCGAGAGATGGGTTATCCTCAGGTCACTGCTAGCACCAGTTGCACCTGCCGCTCCCGTCGCACCCGCGCACCAGTCGCACCACCGCACCCACGGCATCGGATGCACCTGCCGCTCCGTCGCACCCGCCGCACCAGTCGCACCCGCCGCACCCACTGCACCTGTTCCACCTGCCCGCCATACTACCGGTCTAGTATTTTCACCACTGCCCCCTATTTCATCTCCTCAGCCGGACCTCGCCCACCTTTCCGCCACCTTAGGTACCGACATCTTGCTAGGATCACTGACGCCTAGAGCTTCATCTGCGAGATTGAGTACCTGGCCCGCTACATCAGACTACCCCCACTCCACCTCGCTCACCCTCTGGGAGCCGTCTGGATCCCCATATGGAGATGAGGACCCAGACGATGATTTACCCGGACTACACGCCGGAGGTCACCGACTACACCCCTGACCGATGGCCTCACCCATGGCTGACCCAGATGACTACTTTCCCCTCCTCGATCCCTCACTTGACCCCTCCAGCTTACCATCCTTAGTGGTCCAGCCAGATGGACACCCTAGCTATAGCTGTCCCATTATCTCCACTACCCCCATCCCCAGTCGTCGATCCTGCCCCTGTCCAGGGTACCGCACCGATTGATATTATCTACATCAGCGATGACGACGAGATGGACGTCGATGCAGGCACAGCGATACCGCTTGGTGAGCCCAAGCTGGAGGACCCGGAGGAGGAGGAGGACCCCGACGAGATCGAGTTCTACGAGGATGGAGAGTAGGAGCGCTTCCCCACTCGACTTGAGGGAGCTTAGATTGTTTAGCCACCGGGTAGCGCGTTTCTGTCATATATGTAATATTTTGGGATGTATGGATGTACTGCCAGATCGATGATGACTTGTCTGATGGATGAGATGTCTGTGAACTTTTATGTTATATAATATGTGATGACTATGTTTGCTAGTATCTTTGTAGTCATTTCTTGCTTTCTGATTTGTTTAGATGGTGAGAGGGCGTCGTCAAGCCCGTGCACCGCAGCGTTATGGCTATGAGGAAAACAACCCCGTTCCCAAGAACAACCGTTAGAAGATGAAGTCTCCCAACAGGAGCCACAACAAACACTGCCACAAGGGTTACCGCAAGATCATCAGCCCCCACCAAATCTACCAAACCCTCCCAACGACTTAGCCCAACTCATGATAATGCAGACTCAAATACTTCAAGGCCTCGCCCAGAACTTTGCCACCATGCAGCAAAACTTAGGCCAACACCACCTTCAACACCACGGACGCCCTAAGATGACAGAGTTCCTTCGCTCACGCCCACCAAATTCACCCAAGTAACCGAAACCAGCCGAAGCCGAGGACTGGCTAAGAGATGTGGAGCGAAAGCTGGAACTAATCCACTGCAACCCCGTTGAGAAGGTGCTTTTTGCCACCCAGCAGCTGTGTGGACCAGCTGCCATCTGGTGGGACAACTACCGAGCAGCCCATGCAACCCTGCCACTATAGAATGGACCGAGTTCGCCGAAGCCTTCAGGACTACTTATATACCAGAAAGTATAATGGATTTAAAGAGAGCAGAGTTTGACCGGTTGCGCCAAGGTGGTTCCACCATAATGGACTACCTCACGCGCTTCAATAAATTGGCACGGTATGCTACCGAAGAGGTAGACACCGACAAGAAGAAGGTCCGAAGATTCTTGAAGGGTGTTGACTCTGGGCTGAAGGTTCAGCTCGTAGGCCTGGAATTTCCAAATTTCCAAGCCCTCGTCAACAAGGCAGTGTTGATCGAGAACGCCCGGAAGGAAGCAGATGATTATCAGAAGAAAAGAAGCATGCACCAAGGAGGCACGTCTCGAGGAAACCCTCGCCCTCGCTTCGCCTCCGCCCCTCAAAATTCCTCTTCTAACCCCGCAGTCTCCCACTACCGCACCACCAGTCCAAGTTACCCTCCACCTGCAGCCCATCCACCTCAAATACTCCATCCCATTTTATCCCCAATCGGCAGGGAAGTATCCTCTCTTCCCTTGCATCCCCTACCAGAAATCCTAACCCCTCACCCAACATTCAGTGCTACAACTGTCACCAATATGGTCACATCTCCCGCAACTGCCCTCAAAACGCAGGACAAGCCGCCCTGCTCGCTCCAACGTGAGCACGGCCAGAATGCCCCAAACTGGCCCGCCCAGAGCAGCGCCAGCCGTCAGTGCTCAAGCCTCCCGTGCTACGAACTTCAACCGAGGACGCGTCAATCACGTCCAAGCGGAATCAGCACAAGCAGCACCAGAAGTGGTCATGGGTACGTTCCTGCTCAACCAAACCCCAACTACTGTCCTATTTGACTCTGGTGCATCACATTCCTTTATTTCTGAAAACTTGTAAACTCAAAAGAATGGAAAACTTGCGGGCTAAAAACGCCCATGAAAGTTCAGACTCCAGGAGGTAGTATTCAGGCCACCAAATCTGCCCTCAGCTAGCCCTAGAATTTCAAGGGGCTACATTTCTAGTAAACCCCATAGTACTACCAGCTCAAGAAATAGGACTAATTCTGGGAATAACCTGGCTAGCACAACATCATGGTCACATAAACTGTGCCGACCGATCGGTAACCTTGACAAGCCCAGCCGGGTCAGAGGTTACTCAGACCATGGAACGACCGGCAATAACTGAACCCAACCTTCACCATGTAACCACCACATCTCTGTCCTTGGTACCAATAATATGTGATTACCCGGAAGTCTTCCCTGAAGAGCTACCAGGAATGCCACCCGACAGGGAAATAGAATTTTATATTGAGCTTGCTCCCGGAACCGCCCCCATTGCCAAAAGACCCTATAGAATGGCACCCAATGAACTGGCCGAAGTAAAAAGGCAAATAGCGGAATTGCAAGCTTTGGGTTTTGTGCGTCCTAGCACGTCCCCATGGGGAGCCCCAGTGCTCTTAGTCAAGAAGAAGGATGGATCTGCACGTATGTGCGTGGATTACCGAGCTTTGAATGAGGTGACCATAAAGAATAAATATCCCTTGCCCCGTATCGACGACCTGTTCGATCAATTGACCGGAGCCACAGTATTCTCGAAGATTGATCTCAGGTCGGGATATCACCAGCTGAAAATAAGACCTCAAGATATACCAAAGACCGCCTTTTCCACCAGATATGGGCTCTATGAATATACGGTGATGTCTTTTGGACTCACTAACGCCCCCGCCTTTTTCATGACTCTAATGAATAAGGTGTTCATGGACTTTCTAGATAAGTTCGTGGTAGTATTCATAGATGATATCTTGATATATTCTAAGAATACCGATGAACATGGTAAACACCTTAAGGCAGTCTTGGAAAGGCTAAAAGAACACCGGTTGTATGCCAAATTCTCGAAATGCGACTTTTGGCTAGACCGAGTTGCTTTCTTGGGTCATATAATCACTGCTAAAGGAGTAGAAGTTGACCCGGAGAAAATTGAAGCTGTAATGACTTGGCAAGCCCCAACCACTGTCACGGAAATACGAAGCTTCTTAGGCCTTGCCGGTTATTACCGCAGATTCATCGAGGGATTCTCCAAAATTGCCAAGCCCATGACAGAGCTGCTTAAGAAAGAAAAGAAGTTTGAATGGACCCCAGCCTGTGAGGAAAGCTTTCAAGAATTAAAAACCAGGCTTACCTCCGCCCCAGTGTTAATTCTACCGGACGTCAGAAAAGACTTTGAAATTTTCTGTGATGCCTCCCGAAGAGGATTGGGCTGTGTCCTAATGCAAGACCGAAAAGTAGTAGCCTATGCCTCCAGGCAATTAAGGCCTCATGAGCAGAATTACCCTACTCATGACTTGGAATTGGCTGCCGTAGTGCATGCCTTAAAGATTTGGAGACATTACTTATTGGGAAACAGATGTGAGGTCTACACAGACCATAAAAGCCTAAAGTACATCTTCACTCAAACTGATTTGAACCTCAGGCAGAGGAGATGGCTAGAGCTGATCAAGGACTACGATGTAGGCATACACTACCATCCTGGTAAAGCCAACGTAGTCGCAGACGCTTTAAGTCGAAGGTCACACTGCAACTCCATAACTCTTCCCATCACTCAAGAGCAATTATGTCAAGACTTTGAAAAATTACACCTCTCCTTAGTGCCATCAGGAACATTGGCCAACCTAGAGGTACGACCCACCTTAGAATCTCAGATCCGAGAGATCCAAGAGGAAGATGAGGAAATCAAGAAATTAAAAGAGAAACTGCAATTAGAGAAAGGCTCACCTTTCAAAGTGGACGAGCACGGAACCTTATGGCTAAATAAGAGGATATGTGTACCCGCCAATGAGGACTTAAAAACATTGATTCTGAGGGAAGCACATGAGTCCGCCTATTCCATCCACCCAGGTAACACTAAGATGTATCAAGACTTAAAGCAAAATTTTTGGTGGGTTGGAATGAAGAAGGATATCGCTGACTACATTGCCAGGTGTGACACCTGCCAGCGAGGTAAAGGCTGAACATATGAAACCTGCCGGATTACTACAACCCCTTCCAACGCCTGAATGGAAGTGGGAAGAGATCGGCATGGATTTCATCACTGGTCTACCCCGTACCCCCAGAGGTTATGATTCCATTTGGGTAATCATAGACAGGTTGACCAAGGTAGCTCACTTTTACCTGTTAAAACAACCTACGATGGCAAGCAGTTGGCCGAATTGTATATGAGCCGTATCGTGTGCCAACATGGAGTGCCCAAAAAGATAGTGTCCGATAGAGGCACTCAGTTCACCTCTAAATTTTGGGAGAAGGTTCATGAAGCCCTAGGCACCCACCTAAAATTCAGTACCGCATACCATCCTCAGACAGATGGGCAGACGGAGAGAGTTAATCAGATTCTAGAGGACATGTTGAGAGCCTGTGCACTGGAATATAAAAGGACATGGGATCTGTGCCTACCATATGCTGAATTCTCTTACAACAACAGCTATCAGGCCAGCATCCAAATGTCGCCAAATGAGGCGCTATATGGGCGAAAGTGTAGAACACCCATCAGTTGGGACACCTCAGGAAACAGTCAAGTATTCGGACCAGAGATAATTGAGTCTGCAGAAGATCAAGTGCGAGTAATCCGCAGTCGACTTCAAGCCGCGCAGACTCGACAGAAAAGTTATGCAGACCATCGCCGCCGACATCTTGAGTTCGAAGAGGGAGACCATGTATACTTGAAAGTATCCCCCATGAGAGGCGTCCGTAGATTCGGTGCTTCCGAAAAGCTAGCCCCTCGGTACATAGGCCCCTACCCTATCCTTGCAAGAAAAGGAGAGGTAGCATATCAGTTGAGTTACCTGCACAATTGTCTGGAATACATGATGTATTCCATGTTTCTCAACTCAAGAAGTGTCTACGTATCCCCGAAGAGCAAGTTGACTTAGAAGGGGTAATTCTAGAAGACAACCTGACCTATGAGGAAGTACCGCTCCAAATACTCGAAGAAAGGGAAAGCCAAACAAGGAGGAAGATATCGAAATTTTATAAAGTGCAATGGAGCAACCATACCGAGGCAGAAGCCACGTGGGAAAAAGAAGAGTTCCTTCAGGCAGCTTACCCCGAATTCTTTCAAGAATGGACAAATCTCGGGTCGAGATTTCTTTAAGGGGGGTAGGTTTGTCGCGCCCGTGGTTTCCCCTGGCCGCTGGCCGTGCGCCGTGCCGCGTCCGCCGCTTGTGGCCGTGCGCCGCGTCGCACCGCGCGCGTCACGCCGCCCACGCCGCGCCCGACGCCGTACGCCGCCCACGCCGCGCCCGACGCCGTACGCCGCTCACGCCATCCGCGACCCTCGCCTCGCCGCGCCCGTACCGCCCCCGTCAGCCACACTACACGCCCATGCCCTCGCCGTTGACACCGCGCCACTCCCGTACGCGTCGGTACGCCGACGCCATGCCGCCGTACATCGAACACCGCACGGACCGCCGGTCCATCGCCGGCATCAAGCGCCACCTCGCCCGTTGATGCTCGTGCACTGTCTCGTCGCATCCAACCACCCTCACCTACGCCCGAGCGTACTCCCATGTCGTCGCCGTCAAGCCGCACGTCACCGCCCATACCGCCGCGCGCATAAAAGGGGCTCCCCGGCTCGCCTCAGTGCACCCACGAACTTCCCCCACACTCCTCCTCGCGTTCTAGCCCTCGCCGGAGCAAACCGAGGACGACCGCGCCTGGACTTCGCCGAAGCCGATCACCACCGTCACGGTTCGTTCCCCCAATCCCTCTCCCCGTTGGTCTTATCCTCGCGACATGAGTGGGAACGCGATCACTAACCCTTGGTGCACCCTACCCCGCAGTCAATTTCACCGGAACTCGCCGTCACCGGAAATCTCCAATTTCGCCACCGTACGCCGGGCTCCGACCAAGGTACCACCATTTTCAAATTAATTCATGCTAGAGCATCCCCATGAGTAGTAGAACATGTTCCCTAGCTCGTCGTGGACATAGGATAGTCGTAGCTCGCCGGCGACGAGCTCACCCAAATTGACATTCGGGTCACCGACTTCCTCCCCTCGCGCGCGCACCCGACACCGCGGTCCCACCCGTCAGCCGCCTCCCCCGCTCGTCCGCGCTCGCTGGCCAGTGGACCCCACTCGTCAGTCCCGTCGTCAACCTCGCGCCACCGCCCCCAAATCGCGCCGGCCGACGACCTCGCCCTCGGATTCGCCTCGCCGGCCCGTCCCCCATTAAATTACCGCCATTACTCGGTCCCCCGCGTCGCGTCGACCGTTTCCCCCCGTTAAAACACGCCTTTAAGCCACGGGATCACCGCTGCCGTGCATGGCCGAGCCCTCGCCGGCGAATAAAACCTCCCCTCGGCTTTCCTTGCATGCGAGCCCCCCCTCCGGTGTCCTATTTAAACCCCCGGCCTACGCCGCGTCCGACCCCCACGCTCAATCGCCTCGAGAACGAACAGAGCGCCCGCACTTCACCTTTTTGCGCACTCCCTCTGTTTCGCCTCCGGCCACCGCTCGCCGTCGCCTCGGACCGTCCCCGTCCGTGCCTTCGCCACCATCGTGACCGCCGGGACCTCCCCAACGCCGGCCACCACTCCGTCGACGACGACCCTCGCCGGATCGCCGTCGCCGCCAAGAACCCGAACACCTCCACCACCTCCGCTCGTCGCCGGCCTCGCTCCGTCGACCTTTTCTCACCGCCGAGGTACCCTCGTGATCCCCGTAGCGCCCTCGTTCCGTTTTAGGCCTTAGACTAGGTCGTCGTCGCTCGCCGTGGCCGCTGGCCCGCTCGCCGTCATCGGAGAAGACGACCGGCACGGGTCGAGTACCCGTGCCGTGTCGGATTCACGCACGACCGTGCGATCTGGATCCGACGGTGATGGTTAATCCCCGCGTGCGGTTTAATCTGATCCGTTAGATCTCGGCGAAGGGGTACGTTTTAATCCCGTGCGTCCGTTGGTTTTAAAACCCCGCGTTTAATCTCATGCGTCCACGTGGTACCCCTTCGAACGTTTTAATCCTGGCCGTCCGTAGTCACTTACGCGCCCCGCCTCGCCCTCGCGCGTCGGATCTGGATCCGACGGTCCAGATCGACCCGGCGCACGCGCATAGTGCGCAGGTTCACCGTGGGCCTGGCTCACCGTGGACCCGAGGGATTTAAAATTTGAAAATAAATTCCAGAAATGCTTTTAAACTTGTAAAATTCATATCTAATGCATTTGAACTCTAAAAATTACCATTCCAACTTCAGAAAATTCATAAAATTATTCTCTACATGTTTATGCAATAAAAACAGTAGGTTTACATTGAACATTTCATGATTATTTAAATGAATGTTTAAATGCCCTTAGGTTAAAAATGTAAAATTTAATTATTTAAATTCCAGTAAAGTTTATATTTATTTATCTCCTGTTGACATGGGTAAATCACTAGGTTTCCTATGGAACCTTCAATTCTAAATTTTGTTAAAGGACTTAAAATTGAAAATAAACCCTTTTAGAACCCCTCTCTAAAAAGGACAACTCTTTAATTCCTTTAAAATATATTTATGAAATAAACCACAGAACTTTAACCATAGAATTTATTTTATTTATAATCAAACCAACTTTAACTTATGTGTTTATAATGTAATGTTATATTGTTTGATTGAATGTTGCATTCTTTTTATTTTACTTCACTATATCAAAAAGACTACGACGTCGCCGAGGAGCCGGAGTACTTCCCCGAAGTCCCCCCCTCTCCCTTTGCTGAACAAGGCAAGTCACCAAACTATTCTTTTGAACATATTGAACCCATGTTGGAATTGACTATCGCTAAAACACATAGGTTATATATGCATTAGTCAAATGAACCCTTACATTATAATTATTTAGGATCCCCCGACCTTGATGTGCAACCCAAGCCATGCTATCTCGCCTAACCTCCTTGTCACCATATGATCAATGATATTAGCTAGTGTCCAAAGTATTGACACGGCCGCTATAGGATAAAAATGAGTCGTAGCAAAATGGTTCTATTATATGATCCCCGTTGCTTCTTATCCTTGGAAATTCTGTTGGTGATGAGTCATGGTTGTGAGTGTATGCATGGTGGGTTCCGGGTGCAAGCTAGGGCATTGGTCGGTAGCACCCGGGGCACTATAAGGACCGGTCTGAGGGATCCGTTGCAATACACTTACGTACTAACCACAAGTCTAGTGGGTAAGTCCTAACTAAGGTATGGGTTGTTCCAAACCGAGGCCACCATTTGGAGATGGGTCAAGTTGCACCTGTGGGTGACTTGTACCAATGTGGCGCAAAAGGGGGTGCGACGTTAGCCGGGATGCGGCCTGGCGCGCCGGCGAAACCTAGAGCGGGTGGTTATCGCTTGGAACATCTCATATTGAGGTTTTGGCACGAGTTCCCGTGAAATGGGTCATCTCGTTGGGATGAGTGCGTGCCTTGTGGGTACAGTAGTACATCTCTGATCAGAGTCTTAAATCTTTTCGAAAAGCCGAGCCCACGGTCAAGGGCGGGTTGCGTGACATCCCCCAGTTAGTTTACTTTGAATATGAATGTGCATGATGGATTGACATGTAAGGACCGTTGTGCGAGGAGGTAAAACGTACTCCTCGAGTTAGTTGATGTTGATGATGCTCATGTCTACTTTCCGCATGATTAAAATATGATTACACTAAATGCCATAACTGCAACTGCATTATTTCTGCAATGTTAGCCATTATCCTTCCTTGTTTATTATCCTGCTTTATTATTTGCATTTGCGGTGGCTTGTTGAGTACTTTTTGTACTCATACCCGTTGGACCCCACAGAGGATGCTTACTTTGAAGACGGACTGGAGTAGCGACCCAGTCGAGAAGAAAGATCCTGAAGAAGATGTTCGTCATGCCGTTTTCTAATTATTTCACTTTGCCGTTTTTATTAAAACAATGATGTAATAAATATGGTCTGCGTACCATGGATATTGTCGTATGTACGGTTGTCGCATGATGAACCTCTTGTATTATTGTTTTTCTTATGAAATTCAATAATGTCTCGATTTGTTTAAAACGGGGCGCTACAAGATGGTATCAGAGCCGACTCGACTGTAGGAAGCCAAACAGACCCGCCTAGCCATTAGCCACAGGAAATTATTTCTCGAAAATCTACTTCATAAACTTTGTTCCTCTCCTCACTTTTATTCAACTTGCTGTTTTGTAGATGCCTGTCTACCAAGTCCACAGCTACTGCCGCCACTACGAGGGCTTCGTCCGGGAGCTCCGTATGATGCTCACCTTCCTCGGGTTCCTCTTCGAACCCGAATTTCAAGAAGTATACCCCGACGAGTTCGCCAGGCCTTGTGATGTCTCCCTCACCGTCCACGGCTCCGGAGAACACCTGCCGCCCTACACCACCGCACTTGGAGGCCCGACTTTCGACGTCGCGTGCCAACGAGTCGCCCTCCAGGCCCTCATGGAGCTGAGGATGATCTACGACGATCGTCTTCAGAACTCGTCCTTCCGGCTCGTGCCGAAGCGCACTCCCGGAGCCCACCGTAGCATCTACCTCGGAGTTCACTCCGTGCGTGATCCGGTCATGGCCCGGCAGTCGCGCCTTCTACAGGCCATGGACGATCTCCACACCGAGGCGGTGCTCGACGCCGACGAGCACCATGAGGCGGTTGAGTTCCTTCGTGAAGAAACGAAGAACTTGATCCAGCAGAACGGCGAGTTGCAGCGCAAGATCATGCAGCTGCAGAAGGACATCGCTGAGATGGTTCCTCTTCTTCCAAGGAAGAAGAAGCCCATCTGTGAGCCCCTCCCTCGCCCCAAGAGGATCCCGCCACGACCCTCCCCCGCCAGGCCTTCTACCAGCGCCCCTCCTCCACGCCCCGGCCTCGTCTCCGACTCCATTATCGAGAATTTTCTCGAGCCCACCATCTCTCTGGAGCCGCGCACTCGTGGTTCCAAGAGCACGGAGACTGCCTCCGATGGCGAGTAGGCGTTAGGAGTCGCTATTTTAATAAAAGCAGAGTTTTATATGTGGTGCTGCCCACGACGAGTGTGTCATGGGTAGAATAAAAACTTGATTGTAATGAACAATTTATACCACTCGATATATTTATGTGCTTGAATCCTATATGTTGTCTTTGGTTAAATTTTTGGTTCGTCATCTTTTGTTTTATCACTTTGTATATTCAGAAGATGGTCGATCACCAGAACACCGGCTCCAACAACGGAGCAGGAGGAAGCCGTGATGCGCCCGAGGGTGTTGTACCCAACTGGGGTGCAACGGGCCCGCGTCAATCCGGGTCGCCTTCCGCCAACCACCCCACCTTGGCGGAGATGATGGCGAATCAGAACCACCTGATCACCGCCCTCCTCACCCAAATGCAGCACCAACAGGCTCAGTTGGACCGTCTGCAAAACGGGGAGCCCGCCCCTCGCGCACCAGCACCCGCACCCGCCCCGCAACTCTCCGAGTTTTTGCGCGTGCGCCCGCCCATCTTTTCGAGCACCACCAACCCGATGGAGGCCGGAGATTGGCTTCGCACCATCGGAAAGAAGCTCGACCTCCTCCCATGCACCGACCGGAGAGCGAGTGGCCTTCGCCACTCACCAGCTCCAGGGTCCCGCCGCGGAATGGTGGGAAAACTACCGTGAGTCCCAGCCAGAGGGCCACGTGGTGACTTGGGCGGAGTTCACCATCGCCTTTCGTGCCGCCCACGTCCCCGCCGGTGTCATCGCGGTCAAGCAGCAGGAGTTCCGCGACCTGCAACAAGGCAACAAGACTGTCATGGAGTACCTCCATGAGTTCAACCGCCTCGCCCGCTACGCACCGGAGGAAGTGCGCACCGACGCCCTCCGCCAAGCCAAGTTCCTCAGGGGACTTAAGGATGAGCTGTCCATTCAGCTCGTCGCCGCCGACTTCGCCGACTTCCAACGGCTGGTCAACAAAGCGCTCATCCAAGAGACTGAGCAGAACAAGCTGGACCTCAAGAAGAGGAAGATGATCGCCTTCAAGCATCAGCAGGCGAACTCTCAGAGGCCCCGCTTCGTCCCTCCGCCACCAGCGCCCGCCTACCATCCTCGACCCGCCTTCAGGCCACCTCACGCAGCCGGTGGATCCAACGCCGGGCATCCTCGCCCCGCTCCACCAGCTCCGGCCGCTCAGCCGACACCAGCCGCCAAGGCCCCGATCTTGAAGGATCGCCAAGGAAGGCCGGTCGTCTGCTTCAACTGCCGCAAGGAAGGGCACTATTCGCACCAGTGTCCCCACCCCAAGCAGACTCAAGGCACGGCACCCAACCAGGCGGTTCGCGCCCGCGTCAACCACATCAGCGCAGAGGAAGCTCAGGAGGCTCCTGAAGTCGTGCTCGGTACGTTTTCTGTGAATTCCGTACCGGCTGTCATATTATTTGACTCTGGAGCAACCAACTCCTTCATCTCGGAAAATTTTGTGAAAACAAACAAACTGGACGTGCTCCCTCTACCCATTCCCATGGTGATTGCCACCCCCGGCAATAGGACCTCCGCCCGCGTATACAGCCCTAAGGTTCAACTTGACATCCAAGGAGTGCTGTTTCGGGCCGATCCTGTCCTCATCCAATGCACCGGACTCGACCTTATACTAGGGATGGATTGGTTGATGAAGCACAAGGGAGTGATCGACTGTGCCAACAAGTCCGTCACGGTGACCCATCCTGAAGGCGTAACCGTCACCTTCCGGATGACCAGTCGCAAACCACTCGGAGCATCCCTTCGCTCAATAGCCCTTGAAGAGGTGCCAATAGTCAAGGAGTTTGCGGACGTCTTCCCTGAAGATCTACCCGGAATGCCTCCCAAGCGGGACATCGAATTCAGAATCGAACTTGTCCCCGAGACCACTCCAATCTCCAAGCGCCCGTACCGAATGGCCGCCAATGAACTAGCCGAAGTCAAGAGCAACATCGAAGACCTAGAGCAGAAAGGTTACATCCGACCGAGTACCTCACCCTGGGGTGCACCAGTTATATTTGCCATGAAGAAGGACAAGACCAAGAGGATGTGCGTGGACTATAGAGCCCTGAACGACGTAACCATCAAGAACAAATACCCATTGCCTCGGATCAACGACCTGTTCGATCAGCTGAAAGGATCCTCGGTGTTTTCCAAGATTGACCTCAGGTCAGGTTATCACCAGTTAAGGATCAGGGAAGAAGACATACCCAAGACTGCCTTCACCTCCCGCTATGGACTCTACGAGTACACCGTGATGTCGTTCGGACTCACGAATGCCCCAGCCTTTTTCATGAACATGATGAACAATGTATTCATGGAGTTCTTGGACAAGTTCATCGTGGTATTCATCGACGATATCCTCGTTTACTCCAAGACCAAGGAAGAACACGAGACTCACCTCCGTCTGACCCTCAGGAAAGCTAAGGGAGCAGCAACTGTACGCCAAATACAGCAAATGCGAATTTTGGTCGTCTGAGGTGAAGTTCCTCGGCCATGTTATATCTGCCGGAGGAATAGCAGTGGACCCAACCACCGTGGAAGCGGTAACCAACTGGCTACAGCCAACGACCGTGACCGAGATCCGGAGTTTTCTCGGATTGGCCGGATACTACCGCCGGTTCATCGAGAATTTTTCCAAGATCGCCAAGCCTATGACCAGACTTCTGCAGAAGGAAGTGAAGTTTGAATGGACCCCCGACTGCGAAGAAAGCTTCCAGACCCTCAAGAAGAAGCTAGTATCAGCTCCCATTCTGACTCTACCAGACATCCGGAAATACTTCCACGTCTACTGTGATGCCTCTCGTCAAGGATTGGGATGCGTCTTAATGCAAGAAGGGAAGGTGATATCCTACGCCTCCCGGCAGTTGAGACCGCATGAGCTGAACTACCCAACCCACGACCTGGAACTAGCAGTCGTGGTTCATGCCTTGAAGATATGGAGACATTACCTTGTGGGAAATCGGTGTGAGGTCTTCACCGACCACAAGAGCCTCAAGTACATATTCACCCAACCAGATCTGAACCTCAGGCAAAGGAGATGGTTGGAACTGATCAAGGATTACGACTTGGGCATCCATTATCATCCGGGCAAAGCGAACGTGGTGGCAGACGCCCTTAGTCGAAAAGGGTACTGCAATGCCATCATGATTCAAGACCAGGCTCCTCTACTTTATAAGGAGATGGAAAGGCTAAACCTAGGGATCACCACTCGAGAGTACCTCGCTGCCTTGGAGTCTCGGCCTGTCTTAATAGACCAGATCCGAGAGAAGCAGAAGGAAGATCCGGACATCCTGGAGATCCAGCAAAACATGAGGAAGGGTAAAGCCCCCGGATTTTCCGAAGATGAGCATGGTACCATCTGGTTCGGAAACCGAGTATGCGTACCCAACCTACCAGAGTTGAAGACCCTCATCCTTCAAGAAGCCCATGATACATTATACTCCATTCATCCCGGGAGTACAAAGATGTACCAAGACCTAAAGGAAAAATATTGGTGGGTTAGCATGAAGAGGGAAATAGCCGAGTATGTGGCCAAGTGCGACACATGCCGGCGAGTCAAGGCAGAGCATCAGAGGCCTACCGGACTTCTTCAACCTCTCAAGGTCCCTGAATGGAAGTGGGAAGAAATAGGAATGGACTTCATCACGGGACTACCCAGGACCCAAGCTGGTCATGATTCTATCTGGGTGATCGTCGATCGACTCACCAAGGTAGCTCACTTCGTCCCGGTCAAGACAACTTACACCGTCGCCAAGTTGGCTGAGTTGTATATGACTCGGATCGTGTGCCTTCACGGAGTTCCTAAGAAGATTGTATCTGACCGTGGGAGTCAGTTTACCTCCAAGTTTTGGAAGAACCTTCAAGAGGAACTCGGCACCCGGCTGAACTTTAGCACCGCCTATCATCCACAGACCGACGGTCAAACCGAGAGGGTCAACCAGATATTGGAGGATATGCTTAGAGCTTGTGCTCTAGACTTTGGCGGAATGTGGGACAAGAACTTACCATATGCAGAGTTCTCCTACAACAACAGCTATCAAGCCAGCCTGCAAATGTCCCCGTTCGAAGCACTCTATGGGCGTAAGTGCAGAACGCCGTTGCTCTGGGATCAAACCGGAGAGTCACAACTGTTTGGGACTGATTTATTAAGAGAAGTTGAAGAGAAGGTTAAGATCATAAGAGACCGATTGAAGGCAGCCCAGTCCAGGCAAAAGAGCTATGCCGACAACCGTCGAAGAGACCTAGCCTTTGAGGAGGGCGATTATGTCTACCTCCGAGTCACTCCCCTCCGTGGCACTCAAAGGTTCAACATGAAAGGCAAACTAGCACCCCAGCTACGTCGGACCCTTCCAGATCCTCCGACGACAAGGAGAAGTGGCATATCAACTTGAACTGCCTCCATCATTGGCAGGAGTTCACGATGTGTTCCATGTCTCTCAGCTGAAGAAGTGCCTCCGTGTACCCACCGAGCAAGCCGACCTTCAGCAGCTCAATGTCCAAGAAGACTTGACCTACATAGAAAGACCCATCAAGATCTTGGAAACCAAGGAGAGAGTAACCAGAAGTCGCGTTGTTCGCTTCTGCAAAGTCCAATGGAACAACCATCCCGTCGAAGAAGCCACTTGGGAAAAGGAAGACGAACTGAAAGCTCAATACCCCGAGTTATTCGAGTAGCGTTCCAATCTCGAGGACGAGATTCTTGTAAGGGGGATAGGTTTGTAACACCCCAAATTTTCAAAACAATAAATATATTATTAAATTCAATTTCTTGGAATTACTATTTCTGAAAATACTTTTAATTCCCTTTTATACCCTTTTGAACTACAACATAGAGTAGATGACCAAACTAGGAGGTGAAACTTTTTGTATATGATCCTAAGACCAAAATATAATTTTGGGAAATTTTATAAATTTTTATCAACCTTGGAAGTAGCCCTAATATTTTAATCTAATTTCTGGAATTATTTTTATTTAGAAATGTTTTAAAACAGTATTGGGCTCCCCACCCTCCCTTCTCTCTCTCCCGGCCGGCCCAGCCCGTTACCTCGCGCCCCTTAGGCTGACAAGCCGACCCCACCTGTCGGCGCCGACTTCCTCCCCTCGCGCGCGCACCCGACACCGCGGTCCCACCCGTCAGCCGCCTCCCCCGCTCGTCCGCGCTCGCTGGCCAGTGGACCCCACTCGTCAGTCCCGTCGTCAACCTCGCGCCACCACCCCCAAATCGCGCCGGCCGATGACCTCGCCCTCGGATTCGCCTCGCCGGCCCGTCCCCCATTAAATTACCGCCATTACTCGGTCCCCCGCGTCGCGTCGACCGTTTCCCCCCGTTAAAACACGCCTTTAAGCCACGGGATCACCGCTGCCGTGCATGGCCGAGCCCTCGCCGGCGAATAAAACCTCCCCTCGGCTTTCCTTGCATGCGAGCCCCCCCTCCGGTGTCCTATTTAAACCCCCGGCCTACGCCGCGTCCGACCCCCACGCTCAATCGCCTCGAGAACGAACAGAGCGCCCGCACTTCACCTTTTTGCGCACTCCCTCTGTTTCGCCTCCGGCCACCGCTCGCCGTCGCCTCGGACCATCCCCGTCCGTGCCTTTCGCCACCATCGTGACCGCCGGGACCTCCCCAACGCCGGCCACCACTCCGTCGACGACGACCCTCGCCGGATCGCCGTCGCCGCCAAGAACCCGAACACCTCCACCGCCTCCGCTCGTCGCCGGCCTCGCTCCGTCGACCTTTTCTCACCGCCGAGGTACCCTCGTGATCCCCGTAGCGCCCTCGTTCCGTTTTAGGCCTTAGACTAGGTCGCCGTCGCTCGCCGTGGCCGCTGGCCCGCTCGCCGTCGTCGGAGAAGACGACCGGCACGGGTCGAGTACCCGTGCCGTGTCGGATTCACGCACGACCGTGCGATCTGGATCCGACGGTGATGGTTAATCCCCGCGTGCGGTTTAATCTGATCCGTTAGATCTCGGCGAAGGGGTACGTTTTAATCCCGTGCGTCCGTTGGTTTTAAAACCCCGCGTTTAATCTCATGCGTCCACGTGGTACCCCTTCGAACGTTTTAATCCTGGCCGTCCGTAGTCACTTACGCGCCCCGCCTCGCCCTCGCGCGTCGGATCTGGATCCGACGGTCCAGATCGACCCGGCGCACGCGCATAGTGCGCAGGTTCACCGTGGGCCTGGCTCACCGTGGACCCGAGGGATTTAAAATTTGAAAATAAATTCCCGAAATGCTTTTAAACTTGTAAAATTCATATCTAATGCATTTGAACTCTAAACATTACCATTCCAACTTCAGAAAATTCATAAAATTATTCTCTACATGTTTATGCAATAAAAACAGTAGGTTTACATTGAACATTTCATGATTATTTAAATGAATGTTTAAATGCCCTTAGGTTAAAAATGTAAAATTTAATTATTTAAATTCCAGTAAAGTTTATATTTATTTATCTCCTGTTGACATGGGTAAATCACTAGGTTTCCTATGGAACCTTCAATTCTAAATTTTGTTAAAGGACTTAAAATTGAAAATAAACCCTTTTAGAACCCCTCTCTAAAAAGGACAACTCTTTAATTCCTTTAAAATATATTTATGAAATAAACCACAGAACTTTAACCATAGAATTTATTTTATTTATAATCAAACCAACTTTAACTTATGTGTTTATAATGTAATGTTATATTGTTTGATTGAATGTTGCATTCTTTTTATTTTACTTCACTATATCAAAAAGACTACGACGTCGCCGAGGAGCCGGAGTACTTCCCCGAAGTCCCTCCCTCTCCCTTTGCTGAACAAGGCAAGTCACCAAACTATTCTTTTGAACATATTGAACCCATGTTGGAATTGACTATCGCTAAAACACATAGGTTATATATGCATTAGTCAAATGAACCCTTACATTATAATTATTTAGGATCCCCCGACCTTGATGTGCAACCCAAGCCATGCTATCTCGCCTAACCTCCTTGTCACCATATGATCAATGATATTAGCTAGTGTCCAAAGTATTGACACGGCCGCTATAGGATAAAAATGAGTCGTAGCAAAATGGTTCTATTATATGATCCCCGTTGCTTCTTATCCTTGGAAATTCTGTTGGTGATGAGTCATGGTTGTGAGTGTATGCATGGTGGGTTCCGGGTGCAAGCTAGGGCATTGGTCGGTAGCACCCGGGGCACTATAAGGACCGGTCTGAGGGATCCGTTGCAATACACTTACGTACTAACCACAAGTCTAGTGGGTAAGTCCTAACTAAGGTATGGGTTGTTCCAAACCGAGGCCACCATTTGGAGATGGGTCAAGTTGCACCTGCGGGTGACTTGTACCAATGTGGCGCAAAAGGGGGTGCGACGTTAGCCGGGATGCGGCCCGGCGCGCCGGCGAAACCTAGAGCGGGTGGTTATCGCTTGGAACATCTCATATTGAGGTTTTGGCACGAGTTCCCGTGAAATGGGTCATCTCGTTGGGATGAGTGCGTGCCTTGTGGGTACAGTAGTACATCTCTGATCAGAGTCTTAAATCTTTTCGAAAAGCCGAGCCCACGGTCAAGGGCGGGTTGCGTGACATCCCCCAGTTAGTTTACTTTGAATATGAATGTGCATGATGGATTGACATGTAAGGACCGTTGTGCGAGGAGGTAAAACGTACTCCTCGAGTTAGTTGATGTTGATGATGCTCATGTCTACTTTCCGCATGATTAAAATATGATTACACTAAATGCCATAACTGCAACTGCATTATTTCTGCAATGTTAGCCATTATCCTTCCTTGTTTATTATCCTGCATTATTATTTGCATTTGCGGTGGCTTGTTGAGTACTTTTTGTACTCATACCCGTTGGACCCCACAGAGGATGCTTACTTTGAAGACGGACTGGAGTAGCGACCCAGTCGAGAAGAAAGATCCTGAAGAAGATGTTCGTCATGCCGTTTTCTAATTATTTCACTTTGCCGTTTTTATTAAAACAATGATGTAATAAATATGGTCTGCGTACCATGGATATTGTCGTATGTACGGTTTTCGCATGATGAACCTCTTGTATTATTGTTTTTCTTATGAAATTCAATAATGTCTCGATTTGTTTAAAACGGGGCGCTACACGACCCACCTTAGAATCTCAGATCCGAGAGATCCAAGAGGAAGATGAGGAAATCAAGAAATTAAAAGAGAAACTGCAATTAGAGAAAGGCTCACCTTTCAAAGTGGACGAGCACGGAACCTTATGGCTAAATAAGAGGATATGTGTACCCGCCAATGAGGACTTAAAAACATTGATTCTGAGGGAAGCACATGAGTCCGCCTATTCCATCCACCCAGGTAACACTAAGATGTATCAAGACTTAAAGCAAAATTTTTGGTGGGTTGGAATGAAGAAGGATATCGCTGACTACATTGCCAGGTGTGACACCTGCCAGCGAGTAAAGGCTGAACATATGAAACCTGCCGGATTACTACAACCCCTTCCAACGCCTGAATGGAAGTGGGAAGAGATCGGCATGGATTTCATCACTGGTCTACCCCGTACCCCCAGAGGTTATGATTCCATTTGGGTAATCATAGACAGGTTGACCAAGGTAGCTCACTTTTTACCTGTTAAAACAACCTACGATGGCAAGCAGTTGGCCGAATTGTATATGAGCCGTATCGTGTGCCAACATGGAGTGCCCAAAAAGATAGTGTCCGATAGAGGCACTCAGTTCACCTCTAAATTTTGGGAGAAGGTTCATGAAGCCCTAGGCACCCACCTAAAATTCAGTACCGCATACCATCCTCAGACAGATGGGCAGACGGAGAGAGTTAATCAGATTCTAGAGGACATGTTGAGAGCCTGTGCACTGGAATATAAAAGGACATGGGATCTGTGCCTACCATATGCTGAATTCTCTTACAACAACAGCTATCAGGCCAGCATCCAAATGTCGCCAAATGAGGCGCTATATGGGCGAAAGTGTAGAACACCCATCAGTTGGGACACCTCAGGAAACAGTCAAGTATTCGGACCAGAGATAATTGAGTCTGCAGAAGATCAAGTGCGAGTAATCCGCAGTCGACTTCAAGCCGCGCAGACTCGACAGAAAAGTTATGCAGACCATCGCCGCCGACATCTTGAGTTCGAAGAGGGAGACCATGCATACTTGAAAGTATCCCCCATGAGAGGCGTCCGTAGATTCGGTGCTTCCGGAAAGCTAGCCCCTCGGTACATAGGCCCCTACCCTATCCTTGCAAGAAAAGGAGAGGTAGCATATCAGTTGAGTTTACCTGCACAATTGTCTGGAATACATGATGTATTCTATGTTTCTCAACTCAAGAAGTGTCTACGTATCCCCGAAGAGCAAGTTGACTTAGAAGGGGTAATTCTAGAAGACAACCTGACCTATGAGGAAGTACCGCTCCAAATACTCGAAGAAAGGGAAAGCCAAACAAGGAGGAAGATATCGAAATTTTATAAAGTGCAATGGAGCAACCATACCGAGGCAGAAGCCACGTGGGAAAAAGAAGAGTTCCTTCAGGCAGCTTACCCCGAATTCTTTCAAGAATGGACAAATCTCGGGTCGAGATTTCTTTAAGGGGGGTAGGTTTGTCGCGCCCGTGGTTTCCCCTGGCCGCTGGCCGTGCCCAGGCATGCGGCCGAGCCGCTAGCCGTGCGCCGTGCCGCGTCCGCCGCTTGTGGCCGTGCGCCGCGTCGCACCGCGCACGTCACGCCGCCCACGCCACGCCCGACGCCGTACGCCGCCCACGCCGCGCCCGACGCCGTACGCCGCCCACGCCGCGCCCGACGCCGTACGCCGCTCACGCCATCCGCGACCTCGCCTCGCCGCGCCCGTACCGCCCCCGTCAGCCACACTACACGCCCATGCCCTCGCCGTTGACGCCGCGCCACTCCCGTACGCGTCGGTACGCCGACGCCATGCCGCCGTACATCGAACACCGCACGGACCGCCGGTCCATCGCCGGCATCAAGCGCCACCTCGCCCGTTGACGCTCGTGCACTGTCTCGTCGCATCCAACCACCCTCACCTACGCCCGAGCGTACTCCCGTGTCGTCGCCGTCGAGCCGCACGTCGCCGCCCATACCGCCGCGCGCATAAAAGGGGCTCCCCGGCTCGCCTCAGTGCACCCACGCACTCCCCCCACACTCCTCCTCGCGTTCTAGCCCTCGCCGGAGCCAACCGAGGACGACCGCGCCTGGACTTCGCCGAAGCCGATCACCACCGTCACGGTTCGTTCCCCCAATCCCTCTCCCCGTTGGTCTTATCCTCGCGACATGAGTGGGAACGCGATCACTAACCCTTGGTGCACCCTACCCCGCAGTCAATTTCGCCGGAACTCGCCGTCACCGGAAATCCCCAATTTCGCCACCGTACGCTGGGCTCCGACCAAGGTACCACCATTTTCAAATTAATTCATGATAGAGCATCCCCATGAGTAGTAGAACATGTTCCCTAGCTCGTCGTGGACATAGGATAGCCGTAGCTCGCCGGCGACGAGCTCACCCAAATTGACATTCGGGTCACCGTCGCCAGGGCTCTACGGGCCACCGTAGCTCAATCCAAGAGCACGGGTAGCTCCGCAATGCCCTAAAGATGGTGAAAATAACCTCCAATGTCTCGCCGGAGCTCCGCCGTCGCTATTAAAAATCCCAAACCGAACCTACTATTTTTCGGTCTAAAATCATTTCAACTCAGAAAAATTCCATTCAAATTTCTATAAGTTTGTAAAAATCTAAACTTTACATAAATAATATTTTCCAAATTTTTAAAAGATAAATAAAATCTTTAATTAATTATTAACTCTAAATTCATATTAGGGGTTGAAACCGAGGTTCCAGAAGGAAACGACTTCGACGATCCCGACTATTTCCCCGAGCAAGGCAAGTTCCTTTCCTTTGAACATGTTGATCCCATGTGATTTAAAAATTAAATTTGCTATATGCACAATAGGACACACGCACACATACACCTTTCATTACGACATCGCTTGTGCGATTAAGTCAAGTAAAACCTAAAAGTTGTTGCACCTAGCCTTCCTTGATGTTGTGCTTGTATGCCTTGATAACCTTGATGATGAATACAACTTACCCTAGCAATATGGTAGGTTGTGTGAAATCAATATTCCCTTTTAAAATATTATTTCATACTTGCAAATATTCATGCCATGTTTGTGAAATGATGGAATGGTTGCGTGTGAGAGAAAAATTGGGATTTGATAAAGTATTTTGAAATGTGGTACAAGGTACCGAAAATGTTGGAAACAAAAATGGGAAAATGAGGGATTTATGAATGAAAGTTCGTTATGTGGAAAAGCGGCCTGTGTGGCGCGATTTCACATAACATTAAGGATAGCCTTGGGGAGCGACATCTTGCACCACTATCGTGCAACCTCATGGGTATTATGGCTCTGCCCCTGGTTTTGAATTAGTAGGCTTGGGATGGACTGCTCCTGCGGAGGACGTGGAATCATGACGGGGTGCTCGGGGGAAAGTGAGTGTGCCCGAAAGTAGCGTTATGAGAAAAAGAGATGGTGGAGAGCACCTCGGATTCCTAAAGGAAAAAGGGGGTCGTGGACCCATGATCCTTGGTCGTAGACCCGTTCTGACAGCAGTGTGGTATCCTTAGTCCGCTCCGGATGAACCTTGTCACGGTTATCCGTCTGTCGACGGGCAGTAGGGATAACAGGTGTCGTGAGGGTAAAGAGTACCCCTTCAGCTGAAGTAAACCTGTTCGAACAGCCGTGCCCATGGTCATGGGCGCGTGCATTGATAAGTTTCCCTTGTGTAGTGTTTGGGTTAATTTTGGAAGAACAAAAATGTTGAAGGGATGGGAAGCGTTACCAGAGTACGCCTTTGTGGTGTACGGCTAGCCTTAGTGGCTGGCAACGAACCTGTGTGTGTTCGGGAAGTCGAAAGGCTTCATAGAGTTAAGGTGTGGAATTGGTCTGAGTTATGGTATGATGAAGGGTTCGGTGAACTGTTGGTCAATTGTTGAGCCGAGAGGAGATACCAGGAAGGGTAGTCTCGCTCTACGGGCAAAACAAGGTGACGGTATGATAAGGAAGAAGGATGTTTCGGGGGAAGTTAAATGTTGGGTTCACTTGGAAAATATTTGAATAGATTAAGTTTTCTCTTGCTTAAAATTCGATTGAGGTTGAGAACCTCAATCCCAAAAAGCACACTTAGAAATGTTTCATGCATAATTAAACCGTAAGCCCTCCTTGATCCCGAATGCATCTATATTACATTCCGGAACTTGTTGAGTACTTTTTGTACTCACCCCACCATTACCAGAGTATGGAGGCCTTGAAGGGGAGGAATACATCCCGGAGGAAGAAGGTGTCGAGGAAGTTGAGTATCTTGAAGATTAGGTTTCTAGGCCTAGTTCCCAACCAGATGATTGTTGTTGAATGACTGATTTTTGCTTCCGCTGTTGAACTCTATTGTGGTGAATATTTGGCCGCGAGGTATGCCTCATACGGCTCTTTTGTAATAAATCTGCTACTATGTGTCGCCACGACTACCGACAACATGAATGAATTTCACTTTGAAATGACTTCGGTTGTAAAGTGACCGCTCCCCTCGTGATAGCCTGGTCTGTACGAGGAGGGACGTCACAGCGGTAGGCACGATGTCCACACGGCGGTCGACGGGAGAAGGCGATGGGCGACGACAGCGTCTCGTCTTGGCAGTAGACGGGAGTGCAGGCTGAAATGAGATCCTCTGCAGTGGCAGTCACCCCCTCCACATCGTCGGATTTCGATTCGACGGGTGCCGAAGGAGGCTTTGGAGGTGGGCTCCGTAAATAGGTGAGGCCCACCTCTGCAGCGTCGGGGACCTCCACACCGTAGGATCCACATCGAACGACGTGGATCACGACTATAGAAGGCAGTCAACGCCCCCAAAGTCGGAGAAGCCGGTTCGTGTAGGATGCCTCCAAGCTAGGGTTTGCTAATTGCTGAGTACCGGCGGTATTGGCTTGGGTGAGTAGCTCTATAGGTTAGAGACTCACGACCTAGACTCCTGTGTTGTTGTGATGGGATGAGGCAGATTTCACACTTCGACTATTGGTTCGGCAGTGATGGCCTAGTGCTTGCTATTGGCTTCGGTACTGCCATTCTTTTGTTTTCAGAATGCAAAAAACCTACCGAACACTGAAAACCAAACTTCACCAAAATAAAAACCAATTATTTTAGAAAAACCGAAATCAACTATTTTTAGTTTGGTTCGGTTTGATTTTCGGTGATTTTATGCCCACACATGGTTATTGAAAAAGATAGGTACATGACTATCCACGTTACTAGATTCCCTTTAGACCAGTGGTTGGGCATTCGAATGCTCTATAGCATTCAGCGCGACAAAATTACATATGTATTATTTGAAAGTTGTGTGAACATATTAAATTTGTAAAAATTGTTTCAAATTTAGCATATATTTTTTTTGTAATTCATCATGATTAACCAGCATATCAATTTATTTTTACTATATTTCTATATTTTTGGATGATTTTACATAACAAATTTTATGGTACAACTAAATAATTATGAAACATCTATTTCATTTTAAAAGGTATTTCATAATTATTATATTTATTTATATATTTTATAAAATTATTTTTAATGCTTATTAATTAGTTTTTGTTTGATAGATGGTGTTTCCAACGTCGGTGCTTATAATAATATATTTTATAATTATTATTTGAGCACGCTAACTCTAAACCATAACAAAATGGAACACCCAAATTTTGATTAAATACTAAAAAATCAATCAAATATTGCAGACAATCCCTTTATAGAGCAAAATTATTTACATGTCTCTCGATGTTACCATATTCCTACAATTAAATGTCATTTTATAAAACATATAACATCAGATTGGAATCTTATATTACTAATTTCTCTGCAAAATATTCAGATTTATTATATAACAAATTATATTGATTAGTTTATAATGAAAAATACTTTAATATGGTTATATTTTAAATAAATAAATAATGAGAAAGTAATTAAAAATGAATATACAACAATGAAAGCCCACCCGAAGAAAAAGGGAAAGAAGAGTCAGAGTCCAAACAGAACCACGGAAATCTCGTCCTGTAATCACATCGCCGCCTGCTTATATATTTTGGAGGCTGTGATCTCGTTGTATTCACATCGCCGCCTGCTTCGTTCGTGTCCTCTTGTTCGATCGGTGCGCGCGTCGGCGGCGACATGATGGCGTCAGGAACCGGCGCGCAGTCGACGGCGACGGCGGAGCCATCGGACTGGAAAGTGGCAGCGTTGGACAGATTCCTGCAGCTCAGCGACATCAAGGAGGAGGAGGAAGACGAGTACATCTGCGCCGATAAGTTTGATCTCACTAGCATGGATATTAAATTGGAGGAGTACCTGGCAGCCAAGGCGTTGGGCAAGCGTGACGGCGAACCAGAGGGTCCGAAGGCGGCATGGGAGATCGACCTCTCGAGTCTATACATCCAGCGTGCCGTCGCGCACGGCGTGCACGGGACGCTGTTCCGCGCCAAGTACTACGACCAGGACGTCGCCGTGAAGCAGCTCAACTGGGGAGAGGATGGCTACTCGACGCCGGAGGAGATCGCCCACCTAAGAAAGTCGCTGGAGGAGGTTGCCGCTGTATGGCAGAATCTCGACCATCCGAACATCACCAAGTTCATCGGCGTGTCCATGGGGACAAGCAATCTCATGATCCCTCCATCTGACGACGACGCACGCAACAACGGCGATATGGATGTGCCACCGCCTGATAGGGCATGTTGTGTCGTGGTCGAGTTCCTCACCGGGGGAACCCTGAAGGGCCACTTGATCAAGCACATGGACAGCAAGCTACCCCTACAAGGAGGTCGTCCGCTTTGCGTTGGCCATGGCAAGAGGGCTGAGTCGCCTCCACTCGAGGAACATCGTGCACCGTGATGTTAAAACTGAGAACATGCTCCTCGATGGAGAGCTCAACCTCAAGATCGCAGACTTTGGTGTTGCGCGCCTCGAGCAACAGGATCCGAGGGAGATGACTGGGACTACGGGGACGCTAGGCTACATGGCCCCCGAGGTGCTCAATGGCAAGCCATACAACCGCAGCTGCGACGTTTATAGTTTTGGCATTTGTCTTTGGGAGATGTATTGTTGCGACATGCCATATGCAGACCTCGCCTTCACCGACGCATCATCGGCGATCGTCCACCAAGACCTACGGCCGAAGATCCCGGGTTGTTGTCCATCCGCCATGGCACGCATCATGCGGAGGTGTTGGCATGCCGACCCGACAAAGCGGCCAGACATGGCGGAGGTGGTGAGGCTGTTGGAGGCTCTCGATACTAGCAAGGGTGGCGGCATGCTCCCGGAGGACAGGAAGATGCCCGGTTGCTTCTGCCTTTTTAGGCGTCGCCATGGCCCATAGATTAGCTATTTAGATATCTTTCAATTTACACCATGCACGAACTAGAGTTGTTTTGTTTAATTAGCAAATGACCCAAATGTGTTTATTTCCGTTCTGTTAATCTTGACAATTTATGAATAATGTGATCATCATGATCACTGTAAGGGGACTAGAGTGTCAAATAATTGAAGCTATTGTTTTGATAGTAAATCATTAGATATTAGGATGATAGTGTTTGTCTGATTTTAAAGTTAGTTTTGTAACTGTAGCTGCCGAATTTAGCGGTGATTCTTGTTTGTTCAAATTCCTTTGGGATGGAACGAAGCAAGTACAAAAGGAAGTAATCTAACACAAATTTTACATAAAGACGTAATCTCTCTATTCATAAGACTTGCAAATTTTGAGTACGCTCATCTTTTAAATATTTAGATTTGCATGCAAATGTCAAAAAAAGTTCCGTAACATGACATCAGAAATCAATCAATTGTTGCACAGAAATCTCTTGGCGTTACCGTATTCCCTACGGCTACGTGCTCCACGGCGTTCATCACAAATAAGTGCCATTTTACAAAACATAACGTGAGATTGGAATCTTATGTTACTAATTTCTACAAAATATTCAGATTTATTGTATTGATAAATTTATCATGAAAATACTTTAATATAGTTATATTTTAAATAAACATATAATGAGAAAGTAAAAAGTAAACAAAGGAATTTTTGACGATTTTGAAAATGATATCCAACAACTTCCGATTAAATAGGAAAGAAGTCAGTCCGAACGGAAGAAGAATTTCGATATTGGATCAGATTACGATCCAAAGCCCACACGCGTATATATTTGGAGGCTGTTGCCGCTGGCTTTGTCCGTGTCGTCGTAATCGACTCTTGTGCGCACGTCGGCGGTCAAGAACGAGCGCGCAGTCGACGGCGGCGGCGGCGGAGCAAGGGACGGGAAAGTGGCAGCGCTAGGCCGCTTCATGCAGCTCGGCGACATCAAGGAGGAGGAGGAAGACGAGTACATCCGCGCCGACAAGATGGATCTCACAAGCATGGACATTAAATTGGAGGAGCACTTGGCGGCCAAGGCGTTGGGCAAGCGTGACGGCGAGCCTGAAGGTCCGAAGGCGGCATGGGAGATCGACCTCTCGAGTCTATACGACCAGGACGTCGCTGTGAAGCTGCTCGATTGGAGAGAGGATGGCTACTCGACGCCTAAAGAGATCGCCCACCTGAAAAAGTCACTGGAGGAGGTTGTCACCATATGGCAGAAGCTTGTGTTGTTAAGTCTGATCGTAATAGAAGCTTGCATTTCATGTACTTAGCCCTTAGTTGCATGTTTGATTTAGTACTGCATGTGATGCGCACACTTCGGATTATGGATGCTGTGCACACCAAGGACGTTGCGAACTTTGCTCGCAGCTCTGGGTCGTGATCCACTCACTGCGGTGAGTTAGTTCACTGATTCTCTGGCATGTTTACTTCTGTTGTGCATAATAAAAGAAAGAACCAGAAAACGCTGCATGGTTGTTGCGCAGCACACTTCTCTGTCTCGCAAGCTCTGTTCTTCGTTTTCTCCACTGATAGTTCATCGCACTTGCCATTGCTTGCCGAACCTGTTCCTGTTTCTAACACTTGGTATCAGAGCCTTGTGTTCGGTCAGCGATGGCAAGCGGCAGCGGGAGATCATTGACGCCATCCGGTGATGGACACCGAAGCCGTTCCGTGTCGCGCAGGCCTCGAGGCGGATGTGGCGGTGGTGATCGCGTGGTGGTCGAGCGAGTGGTGGAGAAGGTGGCGTCGGCAGGTCCGGCGAACTATCCGCTACTAACAAAGATCAATTACAATGATTGGTCACTGCTGATGAAGATCAAGTTGGAGGCTCGGCTTCTCTGGGCGGCAATTGACCCAGGCAACGTCGACGTACAGGTGGATCGCATGGCTCTCGACGCCATTTGCAGCGCGGTTCCACCTGAGATGATCTCAACACTTGCGACCAAGCCGACGGCCAAGGAAGCGTGGGAGAGTGTAAAGATCATGAGGATCGGCGGAGAACGAGTTCGCAAGGCGAGCTCGCAGAAGCTACGAAGGGAGTACGAACAGTTGGCATTCCGCGATGGCGAGTCCGTCGAAGACTTCTCCATGCGACTGACAAGCATCACAAACCAACTAGCGACACTGGGAGATCCAGAGGGTGATGACAAGATCGTTGCTAAGTATCTGCGAGTCGCACGGCCGAGGTATCGCCAACTCGTTGTGTCAATTGAGACCTTACTTGACATTTCGTCGCTGTCGGTGGAGGAGGTCACAGCGCGACTCAAGGCAGTTGAAGACGATGGTGTTGCAAGCGATAGTCGAGGTGGGGGTGACAAGCTTTACCTCACTGAAGAAGAGTGGCTGGAAAGGTTCAAGCAGAAGGAGTCTGAAGGTCGTCGCCATGGTGCAGGAGGTTCTGGTAGCAGCACCTCCGGCGGCCGTGGCAAGAAAGGCGCATGGAAGAAGACTACTGCAGGAACCGATTCAGGTGCTGCTGGAAATGGGCCACCAAATCGTGGTAAAGATAAATGTCGCAATTGTGGAAAAATTGGCCACTCGGCCAGAGAATGCCGCAGCCGGCCCAAGCGCCAAGAGCAGGCCCACGTGGTGGAAGGAGAAGAGCAGCCCACTCTGGCATTTGTGCACACTGATGGAGTAATTTTTCAGGAAAGCAGCCACACTGCGGCCGTGTTGGCGGAGCTCCACACTCCGTGCAGTGGCTTGCTGCTCTCCTCTGGGAGCACGGAACTGGATGGCCATCCGGCAGCTGCGGCGGCGGAAGGCCACATGGCGAGTGTGGCCGCGGAAGACCACTCGGCGGCAGCGGCGGCGGATCTGCACACCCGGGGCTCTGCTTCGCCGGGAGGAACCGAGTCGAGCGGCCGCACGGCGGTAGCTGCAGCGGAGCTGAGATGCTTGAGCGCCAAGCCGAAGGTGTCCACCGGGAAATCCAAGCCGAAGGCGGAGGAGCTGTGGATGGCGATGGAGGATGCAGCAAGAGAAGACACCAAGAGGTGGATCTTCGATACAGGCGCTTCCAATCATATGACTGTGCAGATCGAGGGCTGTGGGACGGTACTCCTCATGGGCAAGCATGGAGAGCACAAGACCCTCGACAACACCTACTACATCCCAAGCCTCACCGCCAATATTGTGAGCTGCGGACAGCTTGATGAACGTGGGTACCAGATTTACATCGAGGGCGAAGTTATGAACATTCGTGATGAACAGAGGCGGCTATTAGCCAAGATCCACCGCAGCGTTGGTCGCCTGTACACGCTTGACATCACGGTCGCACGCCCAGTCTGCCTAGCTGCGTGTGCCGGTGAAGACGCATGGAGATGGCACACGCGCTTCGCTCACATCAGCTTTGGTGCTCTGCGTAAGATGGGGCGAGAGGGACTGGTGCGAGGCTTGCCAATTCTGTCCCAGGTCGAACAAATATGCGAGGCGTGCCTCGCCGGCAAGCACCGGAGAACGCCATTTCTGCATCAGGCTCTTCGGCGAGCGTCAGAGCCATTGGAGCTGGTACATGGTGATATTTGTGGGCCAATTACTCCTGTGACTCCAAGTGGAAATCGTTATTTCCTTCTGTTAGTGGATGACTACAGCAGGTTTATGTGGGTTACTCTACTGCCAACAAAAGATGGAGCACCGGCGGCCATTAAGAAGATTCAGGCAGCAGCTGAACGCAAGAGTGGCAAGCAACTCCAAGCTCTTCGTACAGACCGTGGGGGGGGGGAATTTTCGCCGAAGCACTTCAACGATTATTTTGCAGAGTTGGGGGTACAACGACAACTCACCGCCCCCTACTCACCTCCTCAGAATGGCGTCGTTGAGCGACGCAACCAGACGGTGGTCGGAGCGGCAAGAAGTATGCTCAAGGCAAAAGCTCTTCCGGGTATGTTTTGGGGGGAGGCCGTCATGACAGCTGTGTATGTCCTGAATCGATCATCGTCGAAAGGAGCTCATGGGAGAACACCATATGAACTGTGGACTGGTCACACCCCATCGGTTCACCACCTGCGTACATTTGGTTGTGTGGCGCATGTGAAGAATACCCGGCCTCATCTGCAGAAACTGGAAGACAGAAGCAAACCCATGATCTTTGTGGGTTATGAAGCCGGATCAATGGCCTACTGGGTGTATGATCCACTGACCAGAAGACTCCATATCTCGCGGGACGTGATATTTGATGAAGATGCAGCTTGGCAGTGGGACTGCAACAATATTGACAGCGAGTTCATCGTTGAATTCGTGTCGGCTGATCATCCTGAGGTGGTGATCGCACTGACATGGGGAGCAAGGCGCACCTCCTGCTCCAGAGGCAGACACGGTCCCGCCACACTCAGCCTCACCAGCGGGGCAGGAGCATGCTACACCAGGACCGGTCATTGTCCATGTATCACCTCCGGCTGGCTTGGGGGGAGGACTGGATGCGAATGAGGACAGCAGCGCGCCACTGCGGTTCCGCACCCTGCAGAACATCAATGAAGCAGGACCAGCGCTCAGCTTCATGCACCAGGAGTTCCAAGTGGACTTGTTGATGGTGGACACTGAGGAGCCAACCTCATTTCAGGATGCACAAAAGCATGAGTGTTGGCGTAGAGCAATGCTCGATGAGATGACAGCAATTGAAGCTAATGAAACTTGGAAGCTGGAGCAAGTACCGGCCGGGATTCGACCGATCGGGTTAAAGTGGATATTCAAGACGAAGAGGGATGCCGCTGGAAATATAACTAAGTACAAAGCACGCCTTGTGGCAAAGGGGTATGTACAAAAGCAGGGAGTCGACTTTGAAGAAGTTTTTGCCCCAGTGGCGAGGCTCGAGTCGGTGCGACTCTTGTTAGCTTATGCTGCAGGGGAAGGATGGCCTATACATCATATGGATGTGAAATCGGCGTTCCTCAATGGTGATCTGCAGGAAGAAGTTTTTGTATCCCAGCCCCCTGGTTTCATCGTCTCTGGAGAAGAAGACAAAGTCTTGCGCCTAACCAAGGCCTTGTATGGTCTCCGTCAAGCACCGCGAGCATGGTACGCAAAATTGGACTCTGTTCTGGTTGCTCTTGGTTTTCGTCGCAGTGAATCAGAACATGCAGTGTACATGCGAGGTGGAGGACAGCAGCAAGATCACCGTCTCATAGTCGGGGTCTATGTAGATGACTTGGTAATTAAAGGGGCTGATCACACTGAACTCAAGCAGTTCAAAAGAGAGATGCAAAACACCTTCCAGATGGCTGATTTGGGACCACACAGTTACTATCTGGGACTAGAAGTGAACCAAGGTGATGCTGGTGTAACAGTGAGTCAAGAGGCTATGCATTGAAGATTCTAGCAGCAACTGGCATGAAGGGATGCAATCCGAGCTACACTCCAATGGAGAATCGGCTTAAGCTGAGCAAGTCAAGTACTGCTCCCCTTGTGGACTCCACTGAGTACAGAAGGATTGTGGGTGCGTTGAGGTACCTGGTGAATACAAGACCGGACTTGGCATATGCCGTTGGGTATATAAGTCGGTTTATGGAGAAGCCCACTACTGAGCACTTAATGGCTGTGAAAAGAGTGCTTCGATATGTTGCAGGGACAATTGATCTGGGATGTCATTTTGGTAGGAAGGGAGAGACCGGTGAATTGGTCGGCTATAGCGATAGCGACCTAGCTGGAGACATTGATACACGCCAGAGCACCACAGGGGTCTTGTTCTTTCTGGGTGATAGCTTAATCACATGGCAGTCTCAGAAGCAACGCGTGGTGGCATTATCCAGTTGTGAAGCAGAGTATGTAGCAGCCACCACTGCAGCTTGCCAGGGCATTTGGTTGGCAAGGCTCCTTGCTGAATTCAGGGGAGAAGAGGAAGCAAGACCCTTTATGCTGAAGATTGATAACCAGTCTGCCATTCAACTGAGTCGTAACCCGGTTTTTCACGATCGCAGCAAACACATTGATACAAAATATCATTTCATTAGGCAGTGTATCGAGGACGACCGGGTGAAGGTGGAGCATGTGGATACCACCAACCAGTTGGCTGACATATTAACGAAGGCTCTCGGACGGGATCGCTTTGTTGATCTGCGTTCAAGCCTCGGCCTCATCAAGGTTCCAGGAAAACATCAGACTTAGGGGGAGATATGTTGTTAAGTCTGATCGTAATAGAAGCTTGCATTTCATGTACTTAGCCCTTAGTTGCATGTTTGATTTAGTACTGCATGTGATGCGCACACTTCGGATTATGGATGCTGTGCGCACCAAGGACGTTGCGAACTTTTCTCGCAGCTCTGGGTCGTGATCCACTCACTGCGGTGAGTTAGTTCACTGATTCTCCGGCATGTTTACTTCTGCTGTGCATAATAAAAGAAAGAACCAGAAAACGCTGCATGGTTGTTGCGCAGCACACTTCTCTGTCTCGCAAGCTCTGTTCTTCGTTTTCTCCACTGATAGTTCATCGCACTTGCCATTGCTTGCCGAACCTGTTCCTGTTTCTAACAGCTTGACCACCTGAACATCACCAAGTTCATCAGCGCATCTATGGGGACCACCAATCTCATGATCCCTCCATCTGATGACGATGGTGCCACCATCTCCGGCGGCGGCGCACGTAACAACGGCGATGTGCCACTGCATAACAGGGCGTGTTGCGTCGTGGTCGAATTCCTCGTTGGGGGAACCCTGAAGAGCCATTTGATCAAGCACATGGACATCAAGCTACCCTACAAGGAGGTCGTCCGCTTCGCACTGGCCATGGCAAGAGGGCTGAGCTGCCTCCACTCAAGGAATATTGTGCATCGTGACGTTTAAAACTGAGAATATGCTTCTCGACGGAGAGCTCAACCTCAAGATCGCGGACTTCAGTGTTGCGCGCCTCGAGCCACAAGACCAGAGGGAGATGACGGGGACGACGGGGACGCTGGGCTATATGGCCCCCGAGGTGCTCAAAGGCAAACCATACAACTGCAGCTTTGATGTATATAGCTTCGGCATCTGCCTTTGGGAGATATACTGCTGCGACATGCCGTACGCGGATCTTAGCTTCACTGACGCGTCGTCGGCGATTGTCCACCAAAATCTACGACCGAAGATCCTGCGTTGCTGCCGTCCCGCCATGGCGCGCATCATGCGGAGGTGCTGGCACGCCGGCAAAGAGGCCGGACATGGCAGAGGTGGTGCAGCTACTAGAGGCTCTCGACACTAGCAAGGGTGGTGGTATGCTCCCGGATGACACGAAGATGCCCGAATGCTTCTGCCTCTTCATGCACCATCATGGCCCGTAGATTACCTATTTAGAAATCCTTCAATTTACAACGAAAAATTATGCACCAACTAGAGTTATTTAGTTTAATCGGCAAACTACACAAATATGTGGATTTCTGCTCCGTTAAGCTTGACAAATTCTTCAAGGGTCCATGAATAATGTGATCATGATCACTAGGTGGCTAGAGTGTCAAATAATCAAAGCCGTTGTTCTAAATCATTAGATATTAAGAGGGTAGTGTTCGTTCGATTTTATTGTTAGTTTTGTAACGGTAGCTGCTACATTTAGCGGTGATTCTTATTTGTTCAATTTCCTTTATTAATATATGTGATCCTTTTTGTTTTCTTTCACTGATATATGAGCCTAATTATACCATGATTTGACAATATGATGTTACAGTAAACATTTGCTAATTATAGATTAATTAGGTTTAAAAAATTCGTCTCGTGATTTAGTCTACGATTCTGCAATTATTTTCATAATTAGTTCACGTTTAGTCTTTCAAATTAATGTCGAAACATTCGATGTGACACGGGCTAAAATTTAGATTTAGTCCTGGGATCCAAACACCCCCTAAAACAAATGCTCTTGATTCTAATGTCTCAATTGACTCTATTTATGATGAGCACGCAAATCAATTACTCCAGCCTTTGTAAACATATGCATCTGCTCGAGCACATTTGTTTGGCTACAGCTTAAAAAAACACATCTATTACTGCTCTTAAAATACAAAGAACCAGTTTAACAGAGCATAGAACCAACGAGAACAAGATGAGTACATCAGTAACTAGCTCGATTACCATGGTAATAAATTTGGTTATTACCGTGTTTATTGTCTAGTTAGTTTAATGGTGACCAAATCTTGTTACTAGCCAGCTAGTCCACGGTTATCTCAAAAATTACGGTTACCTAGAGTTAATGAGGTACGATTTCGTCACAGAGAGCCGATCAGATCAGGGTTAGTGTCACTACTACAAACCGTCACTGTAGTGGCGTTGGGCAAAACAACTGTAGTGGCGGGCCATTAGATGCCCGCCACTACAGTTGCTGGTGCTGACGGCAGCACCAACGCCCGCCACTATTATTGGTACATGGAGGTAAAGTAGTGGCGGTCAGTGCGGACATCATCCTGGACCGCCACTATTGTACAAATAGCAGTGGCGGGCGCTGGTGCTGCCCGCCGCTGATAATATTGCCGCCACTAAAGTATTGATGACATCACTTGCGACCGCCACTACTATTCTAGCTATAAATGCGCAGCTTCTTCCTCCCCGAGCTCTACCGGAGTTCGCATTTAAGTTTGTCCGTACAATGGCGACAAAAATCTAGATAAAGTGGGGGAGGCTTTGTTTTCGTTTCTTTTGAAGGATTTCATTCTAGGAGGTAAATCCATTCTGAATCTCACATTTATTTTGTATTTAATCATGTATACAATGAGTTATTAGCGTTTTACTAATTTAGGGTTTGTGAATAGAAATTTTCAAATAATCTTCCATTTACAGTGTTTCCTTCTCCCAAATGAACAAATATGACCCTCCTCACAATTATTCATCACATGTATATTGATTTACGTCATTTTAATCTCTTTTTTAATTTGATTTATGATTATAGATCTAGGGTTATGTTGTTTGGAGAGAGAGAAACCAATATAGTTAATTTATTTAATAATTTTTTCTGCTTAATAAATAGTTTGAATTAATGCATTTTTAATTAATGTTGTTATGAGCCATAATAAATCAATATATTTACAATTTGTAAATTACTAAAATTAACAATAATGAATTTATTAATATTTTTTCAAATAATATATGTTTAGATGGAGCATAGGTCCTGGATGTACTCGTCCAACGACGGAGATGTGGTGGCATATTTTAACAGAGTAACTGAATTTACTGAAGCTGTCGCACAATATGCTTCCCGTCAGAGTGAAGAGGCAATATATTGTCCTTGTAAAGTTTGTAAAAACGAAGTGATGTATCCGTGTTCAGGTCGTGAAACCATACGATTTCACTTGTTGAAAAATGGTTTCGTGAAGAACTATTATATATGGACGAAACACGGTGAGATGGGCCAAAATCCTCCTAAAGATTCTGATGTGCCGCAAGATGCTCATCAACATAGAAGAGGTGGTGATCATACATCCGACATAACACATGATGATGTTGATCAACATGATGATGATGACGCCTTTGATGTGAAGGAACTGATGCGAAATGTTGCGCCTGAGGTGTTGTTGCAGAGAACTACAACCAAAGGATACGATAACTTTGAAGCACTTGACAAAGCATCAAAAAACCTTCTTTACGAGGAACGCCACGGATGCGATAAGCAGTATACTGTGTTGTACACAATTCTTGAGCTTATGAAACTGAAGGCCAGCAATGGATGGTCTGACACTAGTTTTTCAGATCTTTTACAACTCCTAAAAAAGGTTTTGCCAAAACCCAATGGTTTACCATCTGATACGTACCAAGCAAAGAAGATGATTTGTCCGTTGACTTTGGGCATTCAGAAGATTCATGCATGCCCGAACCACTGTATCCTATATCGAAAAGAGTATGGATTGTTAGAGAGATGTTCGCAGTGCAACGTGAGTCGATACAAACGTCCAAATGACTGTGTGGAGGACTACAATGACCACTAGAAGAAGAATAATAAGAGGTTGCAGAAGAGGAATAAAAATGTTATTGAAGACCATCCTGGAAAAAAGACGGAGAGGAAAGTTCCAGCCTTAGTAATGTGGTACCTACCGGTGATTGATCGCTTGAAACGTATGTTCTCTAATCCTAGAGATGCTGAACTATTAATCTGGCATTTCGCTGGGTGAAAGAAGGATGGAAAACTTCGGCACCCTGCGGATGCTAGGCAGTGGAAATCATTTGACCTAGCCCATCCAGATTTCTCGGACGATCCTAGAAATATCAGGATGGGACTTAGCACGGATGGAATGAATCCCTTCGGTGAGATGAGGAACCCACATAGTACGTGGCCAGTCTTTCTATGCTTGTTCAACATTCCATCATGGTTGTGCCATAAAAGAAAATACCTTATGCTCACTACTCTAATTTCTGGTCCAAAACAACCTAGCAATGACATTGATATCTTTCTAGAACCTTTGATGGAGGATATGAAACGTCTATGGGAACATGGTGTTTGTGTGTGGGATGAGCACAAGAAAGATCACTTCAATCTAAGAGCCATAATCTTTTGCACCATAGCTGACAACCCAGGACGCATGTCCCTAACAGGACAGGTTAAAGGAAAGACAGCATGTGTAGTGTGTGTGGACCAGACAGAATCTATGCATCTTCCATCATTCGTTAAGACGATATATATGCGACACCGCAGATTTTTACCAAAAAACCACAAATATCGAAGAAATAGGAACCATTTCGACTGTACAATCGAGCTAGATAGCCTCCACGAAATCGAGATGGCAAATTTCTATTCGAAATGGTAAAGAATATCAAAGTTGTTTTCGGAAAGAAGAGGAAGAAATCTGAAAAAATTTCAAAGGACGCTCCATTTAAAAAGCAGTCGATCTTCTTTAGATATTTGCCCTATTGGAAGGAGTTGGAGATTGGTCATGCTATCGATACAATGCACGTTGAGAAGAATGTCTTCGAAAGCACTATCAGTATTTTGTTAGACATACCGAGCAAATCAAAAGATGGACTAAAAGTACGAAGGGACCTTCAAACTCTCGGAATTAGACCCGAGCTTCACCCACAGGAAAGGGCCAATGGAAAATTTTTCCTTCCGGCTGCTAGCTATAACCTCACAATTGACGAGAAAAGATCAATCTGTAGGTGTCTACATGGAATTAGAGTTCCAACAGGATTCTCAACGAATATAAAGAATATTGTCTCCGTAGTAGATTTGAGGATGAGCGGCTACAACACTCATGATTGTCATGTTATGCTTGGGCTATTCCTCGCCATCGCAGTAAGAGGAGTCAAACATTCATTTCTGAAGATGGTGATAACACGCATGTGTCACTTCTTCAATGTCATATCAAAGAAGGTGATCGACACTGAAGAGTTAAATGAATTACGTAAACAAATGAGGGAGACTATGTGCCAGCTTGAGATGTGCTTTCCTCCTTCATATTTTGATATTATGGAGCACTATATGATACATATAGCAGACCAAATCTTTGTTCTCGGTCCAACGTACCTGCACAATATGTATGTGTATGAGCGTCTAATGGTTATCTTCAAGGGTTACGTACGAAATCGTGCTTATCCAGAGGGTTCCATGATAGAGGGCTACACGACTGAGGAAGTCATTGAGTGCTACGCAGATTACATAAGAGATGGAAGACCAATAGGAGTTCCCGTGTCCCGGCACCATGGAAGACTCACCGGTAAAGGAACTAAAGGCAGGAAAATCATACGAGACAATAGTTACCAAACAATAAGAGAATCACATTACAGTGTAATGCATCAGTTGACGATTATGAGACCATATGTTGAACAACACCTGCAAGAGCTTCGTGAAAAGAATGAAGATCACGATGAGCAATGGATTATGAAAGAACACAAAATTTATTTCACATCATGGCTGAGGGATCTAAACCTTTCGATTGGAGAAATCGACGAAGAGATGATGATAAATAAATTGTCTTACGGTCCATTGAGCATGGTTAAAACATGGCAAGTGTATGACATCAATGGTTTCACATTCTATACCAAAGCAAAGAATCAAAAGAGTCAGCGCCAAAATAGTGGTGTCAGAGGAGAAGCAGAAGATAGCACTGGACAAAAGAATGCTTACTATGGATACATCGAAGAAATATGGGAACTTAACTATGGGAACTCTATAGAAATCCCTGTATTTAAGTGCCAGTGGGTCAGACATCCAGAAGGTGTGGAGGTGGATGATTACGGGTTTACGATAGTTGACCTTAATAAGGTGGCTTATAAAGATGACCCTTGGATACTCGCTCAATCCGTGGCACAAGTATTTTACATACTTGATCCTAAAGATGAGAAAAAATACATCGTTGCTCTAGGAAAACAAAGAATTGTTGGAGTTGATGGAGTCGAAGACGAAGAAGAATACAATCAGTTTGATGAGGTGCCGTTTTTCGTTGACATATCAAGGATCAATGTGGTTGAAGCAAAACTGTCATTTGGCAGTGTGATTCCTTATCTAGGCACCAATGGCGATGGAAAATTAGTGCAAGGCTAGATCATTTATGTTTAGCATGCATATTTGTAAAATCAATTATGTCATTTATTGTTAAAACATGTTGAAGATCAAATGAGGATTTAATTAAACATCAATAGAAAATTTATTAAACATCAATAGAAAATTTATTAAACATCAATAGAAAATTTATTAAACATCAATAGAAAATTTTTTAAAAATTTAATTTTTGGGGCCAACAGCAAGGTTCAAACCTCAAACCGCCTGCCGGTAGCGAGGTTCGAACCTCGAACCGCATGGCCCCAAGTGAGCCCCGCGCACCACTGCGCTACTAAGTGTTTCACATCAATGTAGGAAGAGTATTATATGCTATATATATAATCCCTACCTCTATTAGTAGTGGCAGGCTAGATGACGTCAGCATGCCCGCCACTACTAAGAGAAAATAGCAGTAACGGGCAGGATGACGTCAGCATGCCCGCCACTGCTAATACACCTATATATACTTTCCAGTCCCGCCGTCCGATTCATTTTCTAAACCCTAAACTCCCGTGTCACCCCCTCCTCCCGTCGCTGTCGTCGACGTCCTGGAGCACGTCGCCGCTGCCCTCCGCCCGTCGCCGCCTTCCTCGGAGCCCGGCCATCTCGGCGCCGCCCGTCGCCGCCATCCAGTCAGTAAATATTGTTAGATAACCTGGTCTTATTTTATTCGAGCTTATTTAGGGTTAAAATTATTTCTAATTGTTATATTAATTTATGCGTGGTAATATAATTTAGTATAATATTACTAGTAGAATGCACTATAAGAATAATGTTTTTTATTGTACTATAAAAAATTTCTGAGAAAAAAAATTCCACTATAACAATAATGTTTTTTAATGTACTATAATATTACTAGCATAGGGTTTTTTAATGTTATATCAATGTGACAAAAAATTGCAGATGGCTCCTCCTAAGATTGAACCAAATAGTGGATCCTCAGACTCTACATCAAGTGGCGTGTGTGAGGTTTGCAAATGCGGTAAGCATAAGGTACATGATGGTATAGTTTGCAGTTGTTTGGCGAAGAAAGTGATTCTCATAATGGACTCCGACTCGGAGGACGACTCGCGATCGCCGCAACCAGATAGGGTAAGTGTTGGTAGACGGAAGAATGATGAGACAACCGGTGGTAGAGGGAAACATGCCGAGGCTAGCGGTGGAAAAGGGAAGCATGTAGAGCAATGCTCTAGCAAGAGGAGGAAGGAGGCAAGATCCTCTTTTTATGCAAATTTTATATTTTTATCATCCAATTCAATCATTGATAATAAGTTGTTCTCACTATCGTCGCCGCGTGTATTTTCTTGTTCAGGAACATGGAGAGCAGTTCAGACTGCCTGATGATGCCGAGTTGGTTGAGGATTGGCAAGTTGAGGCTTTTAATCTGTTTAACTAGAAATAGGTTGGGTTTGTGCCGAGGAAGAAGAAGAAGCTCCAAACCATATCTTTCTTTTGGGTTTGACCAGTAGTGCATTTCGATGTGTAAGCTGGTTTCCCCAGCCTGTACTTGTGTTTGTTTACTTGCTTTCAAATAAACATGATGTGTCAAGTGAGCCCCCGCACCACCGCGCTACAAATAAAATCTCGATCATATCGTAACAACATGTAATAAAAACACACTTAATGAAATAAAAACAGTAAACTAAGGGAGAAAAATACCAATTTTTAAATTTGATAAGTTATGATGTATTTTTATTGTTAAAAAAATCAAGTTCAAACTAGAATTTAAACATGAATAAAAAAGTCATGAAAATTAGAATAGAAATGTAAAAAAATGTTTTGATGCTAGCAGCAAGGTTCGAACCTCAAACCGCCTGCAGGCAGCAAGGTTCAAACCTCGAACCGCATGGCACCAAAGCAACCCCCGCACCACTACGCTACAAAGTGCTTCTCGACATGAGTGGCAACGTATGCTAGATAACCCCACCAGCGGCGGGCGGATTAGTAGTGGCGGGCATGATGACGTCACCAGCCCGCCACTGCTATCCTTTTAGTAGTGGCGGTCGCATGATGTCATCGGCCCGCCACCACTAAGTCGAGTGACGTACACTGAGACGGAAAAATACCAACTTTTTAAATTTGATAAATTATGATGTATTTTATTGTTAAAAAAAATTCAAGTTCAATGAGGATTTAAACATCAATAAAAAAGTGCTGAATATTTAAAAAAGTACAAAACAGAAAAAAAATGTTGATTTGGCGTCAGCAGCAAGGTTCGAACCTCAAACCGCCTGTCGGCAGCAAGGTTCGAACCTCAAACCGCATGGCACCAAAGAACCCCCCGCACCACTGCGCTACAAAGTATTTCTCGGCTATTTGTGCAGTGTATGCTAGATAATCCCTACCTCTACGTGGACTTTTTTGCATTTAAATACCAATTTCTGTTAATGAAAAATACCAATTTTTGCAATTAGAATATTGGTGTTGTATTTTAGACTTTATTAGACTTTATTTTATTTTTTGAGGATTAAAAAACTATAAAAATACAGGTTGTCGATCGAGTGTTGTGGAAACCTACATTTTTTATGATGGTTTTAAATTTACTGGATAATAATAACTAATTATAGAGTCAAAACATGAATATGGTTTTTCTATAAATTTTGGTGAATTATTTCATGTCTTGTAGTTCAAATTGAACTTATTTTGACTTTGATCATAAAAACACACTTAATGAAATAAAAACAGTAAACTAAGGGAGAAAAAGTAAAGTGAGGCAGAAAAATACCAATTTTTTAAATTTGATAAGTTATGATATATTTTTATTGTTAAAAAAATCAAGTTCAGACTAGATTTTGGTTTCAAACATCAGTCATTTCTTCTCTAAACCCTAATGCATCCCCGGAGAATCTCATGTTTCTTAATGAAATAAAAAAAGTAAAGTGAGGCAGAAAAATACCAACTTTTTAAATTTGATAAGTTATGATGTATTTTTATTGTTAAAAAATATCAAGTTCAAATGAGGTTTTAAATACAAGTCGATCGAGTGTTGTGGAAACCTACATTTTTTATGATGGTTTTAAATTTACTGGATAATAACTAATTATAGAGTCAAAATATGAATATGGTTTTTCTATAAATTTTGGTGAATTATTTCATGTCTTGTAGTTCAAATTGAACTTATTTTGACTTTGATCATAAAAACACACTTAATGAAAAAAATATCAAGTTCAAATGAGGTTTCAAACACACTTTTGTGTTGTTTTTCCCTCTAATGTTCCATGGCAACAAAATATGCTGAGGCCTCAACAACACTGTGATCAGTTTACTACTGTTATTACTTCTAAGGCTACTATACTAATCCTCAACATTAGATTCTGCAATTCCTTTTAGAGGCCTATGATGCAAATTGTTATTGAGTTATCTCATGTATGTCATCAAGCCATGAGACACATCCATTCCTGTCAAAGCTTCTTCTTTCTCGTGTTCCTAACAGGGAATGGATGTGCTCATGGTTCCATGGCAGCCATGAACATTTTGAAAAACAACACAAAATATGTTGAGGCCTCAACAACACTGTGATCAGTTTACTACTGGTATTACTTCTAAGGCTACTATACTAATCCTCAAGTTCATCCGGCTGAAGGCCAACATTAGATTCCGCAATTCCTTTTAGAGGCCTATGATGCAAATTGTTATTGAGTTATCTCATGTATGTCATCAAGCCATGTGACACATCCATTCCCGTCAACAGCTTCTTCTTTCTCGTATTGCTGACAGGGAATGGATGTGCTCATGGTTCCATGGCAGCCATGAACATTTTGAAAAACATCACAAAATATGTTGAGGCCTCAACAACACTGTGATCAGTTTACTACTGTTATTACTTCTAAGGCTACTATGATTAGTATAGTGGCTTCGGAAGTAATAGCCTCTTAACTATGAAAATATGACAGCAGACCTTTTTTGCATAACCAAAATTCTGATACATTAGCCTCTTAACTATGAATAGTTTATCTATGATGGAAGAAGGACGTTCCATCGAGGAGCTCATCTACGAGTCTCCCGCAAAAACAAATAAAGAAGGTTCATCTAAAGGATCCTCCGATAGCGAATCTTCGTACCACTCTCCGGAGAATGAACATCCAATGGAGCCTAGGAAGAAGAGAACGAGAGAAGACGCCGATGAGGATTACATTCCTGAAGCTCAAGCGAAGGTAATTATTACGTTAGTAACAAGTCAGAGCAGCTTCTAACCGAGGATTACATTCCTGAAGCTCACATTGTCTATCATCGTAGGATCGTCCAAAGCGAGGAAGCAAGCGTCGATTATTCCAAGTCGAGAAAAGGACAACTATTGTCCCAGCTATTGAGTCAGCTGAGCGAACAGATGTTGAGCCCGCTGCCACAACATCGTCTGCAAATGCGAAGAGGAGAGGGAAACAGGAGAAGAACAAGATGCATACAACTATCTATGAGGTTGAAGAAGTGCATGTTGATGAGGCTCCAAAGAAGCCAAAAGAAATCACAGCGAAGTGGTGTAACGACTGTGGATGTCTCACCAGAGAGCGATGTAAGATAGTATGGAAAAATTGGAAGACTGTCCCTGAAGCTACAAAGAACGAATTGTGGCATCATATAAAAGCGCATTATAAATTCCCGGAAGACCGCTTAGAAGACGCTAAAGCTGCCACATTGAAGACTATCGGGAAGGCTCTCCGTACATTTAGGATTAAACTGAACACACAATACCTTCAGAAAGATGAGTCACCACTCAACGACTACGGCTTTATAACGCCAAATGAATGGAACGAATTCAAAATGCAGCATTGCTCGAAAGAAGCCAAACAAGAGAGCACCATGTTCAAAGAATGTAATAAGAAGAATAAGTTCCCACATAAACTTGGGCCAGGTGGATATAAGGCCAAGGAGGATGAGTGGAGTAGAAAGGAGGAGGAGGACCGTGCGGCTGGGTTACCTGAACAGTTTTCAGGTGCCGATCAGCGCACTAAGAGATGGCTCCTAGGTCAAGCTAAAAAACACCCGAGGGCCAATATATGCTCTCCGACTCACGGACTAGTGAAGTATTCCAGAAAGCACAGGAAATCGCTGAGTTGGAGAAGACTGGAAAGTTCAAGCCCGAGGGATGTAATGACCAGCTTACATCTGCTCTCGGAAACGAGGAACATCGAGGGCGCACCCGAGGTGTCTCTTCTATAGCACCCTGGAAAAATACTTTCAAGAAACAGGAGGGTACCACATACAAGAAGCGTCAAGCACGCACAGACGACGCCGCAGAGCGCCGTGCAGAGTGGGAGCGACACTTTTTTGAATTTATTAACGAGAATCCAAACATAATGCAGGCTGCAGCGGGACAAATAATTGTGTCAGACGTACGACTCGACGTACCAAGCAGTGTTGGCTCAGTACAAGACAAATTTCCTGTAAATTATATTAAAGAGGACACACCATGCAGCCTGCATGTACCGATAGGGCGCAAAGGGCATTCCTAAGAGGCTACACGAGGCATTGCTATGCCTGGGGATTTATTTCACAATCGGCCTATTTCTGCTGACTATACCAAGGTTCAGGTCAATGAGATCACCAACGACAGATTTATTAATGACCCCTTGGATCTTCCAATGCCTGATGAGGGGATTGAGACAATCGGAGATGCTCTAAATAACTTTGTCCTATGGGCGAGCCGAGATATCAAATTACTGCAGACAAGTTCTCAGAGTAAATCACCTATTGTCTCATCACAATCCCCCACATATCTTTCATCTCAGGATGTGCAAAATATAGGATCTTTATCACCTGTTGATGAGCATGAGATAGAGGAAGAGGCAGAGGAAGAGCCAGTGCCCGATAAAGTGGCAGAAGTGATAGAATCAAAAGTGACTGAGCCTGATCCTCAAGTGACAGAGCCAGTGCCAGTGCTTGAGCCCACTAATGAGCCCAACATAAAAGTGTCAGAGTCAGATCAAATTCCAGTGCCAATTCCGGCTGAGCCTCAAGTGCCAGTGGCCGAGCCTGAAAAACACGATGCACACCCAAAGCCAGCAATCCACAAGACAATTGTTCAAGTTGGGCAGTGTTCTGCGCCTAAATCTGAAATGCTTAAATTTTTTAGTACTGTGGGGCAAACACGTTCTTCGCCCGTAGAGGCTCCCATAAAGGCTCCAGTACAAAAGCAGGCGGCCTCACTTTCTGTTGATAAATGGACCTACGGAGATGAGGAGTATATTGAATATGAACCAGGCAAACCATTATTACCCCAACGAGTACTTAAGAGTATGCCTTGGCAGATGGTATCATTTCATGACTGGTACCTCAAAGCGTTTGCGTTAGGTGTTACACACATAGAAGTGAAGGTTCCAAAACAAATATTCAACTGCCTAGAGTTTACTCTTGCACTATTTTTCGACGACTTCCATCGGATGTTCCGTCTGAAGCGAATCGACATCACACAAATGATACTCTGGTGTCTGTAAGTACTTTATACTTTGTCTTTACAAAGCAAAAATTAATCATGTCTTATATTGACTATTGTTTCATAACATATGCAGTTTGAATGCATGTGGTGACACTTCTAATAAATATGGGTACTTGAACCCGTCATTCATAAGCCAAAGTACACTGAACCCGGTACTAAACTGGGACAATGACAAGTACTGGACCGCCGGTCGGAAAAAATTTCAAAAAAAGATGTTCAATAAAGACCAAGACGCACATAAGAAGAATAAAAGGAATTGTGCCGCGTTGTATATTGTGCAATGCATGCATAAATGGAGTGACAGAGAAATAATAAGTGGAGCATATAATTTTAAGTAAGTATACCCACTATATCCACTTAATCACGTTTTATCGATTATGAAACTAACATAATCATATATTACTTCTTTCGATAGTGATCATTGGATTGCACTTATGATATACCCGAAAGACTCAAGGGTTTATGTGCTCGACTCTCTCGACAAACCCAAAAAAGATTATCAAGATATATTAAATGTTATTCAGAGTGCATACAAATACTACGTGGAAAGGTTAGGTGGCCCACATGATCCACAGAGGCCGAAAGATATGCTAATCAGAACAAACTATCCGGTAATATTATATTTTGAAATTTATTAATTCAATTGATAAAGCCAAACTATATACCATTCTAACTTTGTCTATTTTGAAGTGTCACAAACAAGCTCTTGGTTCGGTGCATTGCGGGTACTACACGTGTGATTTCATTTTCAATGGCTTAGGAAAATTTGCGCGGACAATCTCTGACCCCAGTAAAGAAGTAAGTTGATTTATTGTGTGTTAATCTAATATAACTTGCAATGTATGTACTTATATGTTATGTATGCAGGCGTCAGGTCCATCAACCATTGCCGAGAAGGGCGAACTCTCAGAATCAAAAATGTATGGAATCGTATCAAGGATGTGTCGCTTCACGATGCATGAAGTTCTTCATGAGGAAGGAGTATTCTTTGATCCTGAGGGTAAAGTGGCCAAACATCCAACTTTGTATGATTCGACCGGAAGACCAAGCAGGCAAGAACAAAAAGATGCATGAGCATGAGCATGTATTTTTGAAACAATGGTTAATTTTGAAATTTTGATAGATGTAAACTTTTTAAACTTGATGTGTGATGAAATGTAAACTTTGTAAATTTGCAAATTAAATTGATTAGATCGGTTGTCGTTGTGTTGATGTGTTGCTGTTGTGGATGTGTATGTGGATATGTGGATGTTTTGCTGCTGTGTATGTGGATGGCTGTGTGAAGCATATAATTTCTGTGTTTTGGTTTGTGGGACTGTGAATTATGGATCACAGCATTGTGTGTTATGGGTTATACACAGCAGTGGCGGGCAGATGAAGTCAGCGTGCCCGTTACTGCTGTTGACACAGTGGTGGCGGGTGCGCTGACATCATCTGCCTGCCACTGCTATTGATAACAGTAGTGGCGGGCATATGATGTCAGCGCGCCCGTTACTGCTGTTGACACAGTGGTGGCGGGCAAGCTGACCTCATCTGCCCGCCACTACTGTTATCAATAGTAGTGGCGGGCAGATGAGGTCAGCGCGCCCGCCACTGCTGTTGACACAGCGGTGGCGGGCATTCTGCCCGCCACTGCTAACCAGGGATAGCAGTGGCGTTAGAGCAGTGGCGGACTGGATGCCCGCCACTACAGGTCGGTTTTTCCCGCCGCTACAGTGTCGCTTTGTAGTAGTGTGTCATAATTTTTTCCCACTAAACAGTGTTTCGAGCCCGTACGACTGCACATGTTTCACACTGTTTTTTTAATGTTGTGACGCGTCTACAGTTAGCAAAATTAACCATCCAAATTTTGATTAAATTCTACAAAATTTTCAGACAGTTATCCATCCGGGTGGGCATTCCGTTTACTCAGTTTGATTTATTTAGTTTATAAAAAGTTCAATTTTCAGAAAACAACAACTGGATAACACATAAAAAAAATATAAAAATCAGACCAAAAAACCCGAAAAATTTAGTTCGATTTTTTTGCTTTTAGTTTTTCCTAACTAGAAACACGTAGCAGACTAGCAAAGTGGAGGGGCTGACAGGTGGCTGTTGACGCCGCCACGTTACAGTTAGGCGGGTGCGCACGGGACGGTGTGTGCTGCTTGCGCGATGGCTAGGGGAGGTGCGGTAGGCACGATGTCCACACGGCGGTCGACGGGAGCAGGCGATGGGCGACGACAGCGTCTCGTCTTGGCAGTAGACGGGAGTGCAGGCTGAAATGAGATCCTCTGCAGTGGCAGTCACCCCCTCCACATCGTCGGATTTCGATTCGACGGGTGCCGAAGGAGGCTTTGGAGGTGGGCTCCGTAAATAGGTGAGGCCCACCTCTGCAGCGTCGGGGACCTCCACACCGCAGGATCCACATCGAACGACGTGGATCACGACTATAGAAGGCAGTCAACGCCCCCAAAGTCGGAGAAGCCGGTTAGTGTAGGATGCCTCCATGCTAGGGTTTGCTAATTGCTGAGTACCGGCGGTATTGGCTTGGGTGAGTAGCTCTATAGGTTAGAGACTCACGACCTAGACTCCTGTGTTGTGATGGGATGAGGCAGATTTCACACTTCGACTATTAGTTCGGCAGTGATGGCCTAGTGCTTGCTATTGGCTTCGGTACTGCCATTCTTTTGTTTTCTGAATGCAAAAAACCTACCGAACACTGAAAACCAAACCTCACCAAAATAAAAACCAATTATTTTAGAAAAACCGAAATCAACTATTTTTATTTTGGTTCGGTTTGATTTTCGGTGATTTTATGCCCACACATGGTTATCGAAAAAGATAGGTACATGACTATCCACGTTACTAGATTCCCTTTAGACCAGTGGTTGGGCATTGGAATGCTCTATAGCATTCAGCGCGACAAAATTACATATGTATTATTTGAAAGTTGTGTGAACATATTAAATTTGTAAAAATTGTTTCAAATTTAGCATATATTTTTTTTGTAATTCATCATGATTAACCAGCATATCAATTTATTTTTACTATATTTCTATATTTTTGGATGATTTTACATAACAAATTTTATGGTACAACTAAATAATTATGAAACATCTATTTCATTTTAAAAGGTATTTCATAATTATTATATTTATTTATATATTTTATAAAATTATTTTTAATGCTTATTAATTAGTTTTTGTTTGATAGATGGTGTTTCCAACGTCGGTGCTTATAATAATATATTTTATAATTATTATTTGAGCACGCTAACTCTAAACCATAACAAAATGGAACACCCAAATTTTGATTAAATACTAAAAAATCAATCAAATATTGCAGACAATCCCTTTATAGAGCAAAATTATTTACATGTCTCTCGATGTTACCATATTCCTACAATTAAATGTCATTTTATAAAACATATAACATCAGATTGGAATCTTATATTACTAATTTCTCTGCAAAATATTCAGATTTATTATATAACAAATTATATTGATTAGTTTATAATGAAAAATACTTTAATATGGTTATATTTTAAATAAATAAATAATGAGAAAGTAATTAAAAATGAATATACAACAATGAAAGCCCACCCGAAGAAAAAGGGAAAGAAGAGTCAGAGTCCAAACAGAACCACGGAAATCTCGTCCTGTAATCACATCGCCGCCTGCTTATATATTTTGGAGGCTGTGATCTCGTTGTATTCACATCGCCGCCTGCTTCGTTCGTGTCCTCTTGTTCGATCGGTGCGCGCGTCGGCGGCGACATGATGGCGTCAGGAACCGGCGCGCAGTCGACGGCGACGGCGGAGCCATCGGACTGGAAAGTGGCAGCGTTGGACAGATTCCTGCAGCTCAGCGACATCAAGGAGGAGGAGGAAGACGAGTACATCTGCGCCGATAAGTTTGATCTCACTAGCATGGATATTAAATTGGAGGAGCACCTGGCAGCCAAGGCGTTGGGCAAGCGTGACGGCGAACCAGAGGGTCCGAAGGCGGCATGGGAGATCGACCTCTCGAGTCTATACATCCAGCGTGCCGTCGCGCACGGCGTGCACGGGACGCTGTTCCGCGCCAAGTACTACGACCAGGACGTCGCCGTGAAGCAGCTCAACTGGGGAGAGGATGGCTACTCGACGCCGGAGGAGATCGCCCACCTAAGAAAGTCGCTGGAGGAGGTTGCCGCTGTATGGCAGAATCTCGACCATCCGAACATCACCAAGTTCATCGGCGTGTCCATGGGGACAAGCAATCTCATGATCCCTCCATCTGACGACGACGCACGCAACAACGGCGATATGGATGTGCCACCGCCTGATAGGGCATGTTGTGTCGTGGTCGAGTTCCTCACCGGGGGAACCCTGAAGGGCCACTTGATCAAGCACATGGACAGCAAGCTACCCTACAAGGAGGTCGTCCGCTTTGCGTTGGCCATGGCAAGAGGGCTGAGTCGCCTCCACTCGAGGAACATCGTGCACCGTGATGTTAAAACTGAGAACATGCTCCTCGATGGAGAGCTCAACCTCAAGATCGCAGACTTTGGTGTTGCGCGCCTCGAGCAACAGGATCCGAGGGAGATGACTGGGACTACGGGGACGCTAGGCTACATGGCCCCCGAGGTGCTCAATGGCAAGCCATACAACCGCAGCTGCGACGTTTATAGTTTTGGCATTTGTCTTTGGGAGATGTATTGTTGCGACATGCCATATGCAGACCTCGCCTTCACCGACGCATCATCGGCGATCGTCCACCAAGACCTACGGCCGAAGATCCCGGGTTGTTGTCCATCCGCCATGGCACGCATCATGCGGAGGTGTTGGCATGCCGACCCGACAAAGCGGCCAGACATGGCGGAGGTGGTGAGGCTGTTGGAGGCTCTCGATACTAGCAAGGGTGGCGGCATGCTCCCGGAGGACAGGAAGATGCCCGGTTGCTTCTGCCTTTTTAGGCGTCGCCATGGCCCATAGATTAGCTATTTAGATATCTTTCAATTTACACCATGCACGAACTAGAGTTGTTTTGTTTAATTAGCAAATGACCCAAATGTGTTTATTTCCGTTCTGTTAATCTTGACAATTTATGAATAATGTGATCATCATGATCACTGTAAGGGGACTAGAGTGTCAAATAATTGAAGCTATTGTTTTGATAGTAAATCATTAGATATTAGGATGATAGTGTTTGTCTGATTTTAAAGTTAGTTTTGTAACTGTAGCTGCCGAATTTAGCGGTGATTCTTGTTTGTTCAAATTCCTTTGGGATGGAACGAAGCAAGTACAAAAGGAAGTAATCTAACACAAATTTTACATAAAGACGTAATCTCTCTATTCATAAGACTTGCAAATTTTGAGTACGCTCATCTTTTAAATATTTAGATTTGCATGCAAATGTCAAACAAAGTTCCGTAACATGACACCAGAAAAAAGTTCATATAGAAAACATCAGGATGATAGTAAATGTATCCCGGTGTGAGATATCTTGTTTGTTATCATGACTGCTTGTATGTGATATAAATAATTATATAGATACACATGTGTCATTTAAAATATTATAGAGACAATATAATATTTTAAAGAAAATATATTGTGGAGTGGCAATCATACAATCAACTATAATACACATCTTTAAAATAAAAATAAATATATATATAAATATATATATATATATGTTGGCGTAAAAGATTACGCTAACAGGTTTCAAGAGATTAGAAACTAACAAACGAAGTATTTGTGGGTAAACTGCTTCAAGCCTCCCAATAGAATAATAGCTCAGAACAATTTGAAGCTGTGTATTGAATAATTTAGTATTCGGTCCCATTACAGGGTAAAACGGGGGGTATTTATAGGCCCAAACATTAAGGAAAAGACCCTTTTACCCCTATATTACAACTGGCATAGTGGAAACTATTCGGTACCCTTGATAGGGCTAGAACGGCAAAAGACTAATCTACTGAGAAAGAAGATAAATCTTCCATCCTATCTGGCAAAGAGGTTCTCTGAAGAGTCCATGTTCGAAGATATACTTCGAACTAGAGTTCGCCTTCATCTTTCGATCTTGATCCAATGCATTCTCAAATTTAGACATTGGAAGCCTTTGATTAAATCACCTGCCTGTCTTGTCGCAGCAATGGCTCTGAGGATGAAGTATTTTCCCCTAACAGTAGCCCCTCGAATACGCTTCTCCGCTAGACCTGTGACGTTAGGAGAGCAGTATACGCAAGAAAAATAATCATGCGCAGAGGCTAACAGTTGTAATCAACCTTCAAAATATGCGGAGATTCGAAACTTCGAATCAACTTCTAAGAAAATTATAATCTTGTTACTAGTCAGCTAGTCCACGGTTATCTCAAAAATTACGGTTACATAGAGTTAACAAGGTACGATTTCGTCACAGAGAGCCGATCAGATCAGGGTTAGTGTCATAACTTTTTTCCCACTAAAACAGTGTTTCGAGACCGTACGACTGCACATGTTTCATACTGTTTTTTTAATGTTGTGACGCGTCTACAGTTAGCAAAATTAACCATCCAAATTTTGATTAAATTCTACAAAAATTTCAGACAGTTATCCATCCGGGTGGGCATTCCGTTTACTCAGTTTGATTTATTTAGTTTATAAAAAGTTCAATTTTCAGAAAACAACAACTGGATAACACATAAAAAATATAAAAATCAGACAAAAAACCCGAAAAATTTAGTTCAGTTTTTTTTTGTTTTTAGCTTTTCCTGACTGGAAACACGTAGCAGACTAGCGGAGTGGAGGGGCTGACAGGTGGCCGGCGACGCCACCACGTTGCAGTTAGGCGGGTGCGCACGGGACGGTGTGTGCTGCGCGATGGCTAGGGGAGGTGCGGTTGTCGCACCCGTGGTTTCCCCTGGCCGCTGGCCGTGCCCAGGCATGCGGCCGAGCCGCTGGCCGTGCGCCGTGCCGCGTCCGCCGCTTGTGGCCGTGCGCCGCGTCGCACCGCGCGCGTCACGCCGCCCACGCCTGCGCCCGACGCCGTACGCCGCCCACGCCGCGCCCGACGCCGTACGCCGCTCACGCCATCCGCGACCTCGCCTCGCCGCGCCCGTACCGCCCCCGTCAGCCACACTACACGCCCATGCCCTCGCCGTTGACGCCGCGCCACTCCCGTACGCGTCGGTACGCCGACGCCATGCCGCCGTACATCGAACACCGCACGGACCGCCAGTCCATCGCCGGCATCAAGCGCCACCTCGCCCGTTGACGCTCGTGCACTGTCTCGTCGCATCCAACCACCCTCACCTACGCCCGAGCGTACTCCCGTGTCGTCGCCGTCGAGCCGCACGTCGCCGCCCATACCGCCGCGCGCATAAAAGGGGCTCCCCGGCTCGCCTCAGTGCACCCACGCACTCCCCACACACTCCTCCTCGCGTTCTAGCCCTCGCCGGAGCCAACCGAGGACGACCGCGCCTGGACTTCGCCGAAGCCGATCACCACCGTCACGGTTCGTTCCCCCAATCCCTCTCCCCGTTGGTCTTATCCTCGCGACATGAGTGGGAACGCGATCACTAACCCTTGGTGCACCCTACCCCGCAGTCAATTTCGCCGGAACTCGCCGTCACCGGAAATCCCCAATTTCGCCACCGTACGCCGGGCTCTGACCAAGGTACCACCATTTTCAAATTAATTCATGCTAGAGCATCCCCATGAGTAGTAGAACATGTTCCCTAGCTCGTCGTGGACATAGGATAGCCGTAGCTCGCCGGCGACGAGCTCACCCAAATTGACATTCGAGTCACCATCGCCAGGGCTCTACGGGCCACCGTAGCTCAATCCAAAAGCACGGGTAGCTCCGCAATGCCCTAAGGATGGTGAAAATAACCTCCAATGTCTCGTCGGAGCTCCGCCGTCGCTATTAAAAATCCCAAACCGAACCTACTATTTTTCGGTCTAAAACCCAAACCGTAGCTCTAATGCCCAATCCAACCGTTGGATATGTTCATCTAGTTGTACTCTAGCGTCTGTTAAAATTTCGTAGCAATCGGAGCTAGGATGACAAAGTTATGCCCCGGAGAAGTTATGGCCGTCGGAGGTCGTCTTCAACCTCCAGCCGCCAGCCCTTCTCTGCGCTCCAGTCTCTGCCAGGCGGGCCCCATCAGCCAGCCACCTCAGCCGCTGCCAGGTGGGCCCCCCAGCCAGCCGCGCCACACCACCAGGCCGCGCGCCAGGCCTGGCCGCGCAAGGCAGCGCCATGGGCCGCTTCGGCCGGCCCAGTCAAACAGTAACCTTTTCTTTTTTTTATTTAATTTCTGGAAATCTGAAGCAGGCCGGCCCATCAAGCGATGAACAGTGCATTTTCTATTTTTCTGGAATAATTTCCGGTCGGCCCATTAGGAATAGTAGTTTTCTGTTTTTCTGATTTTCAGAATATGATTGCAACTTTAAAAATTTGTAGAAAAATCATTTCAACTCAGAAAAATTCCATTCAAATTTCTATAAGTTTGTAAAAATCTAAACTTTACATAAATAATATTTTCCAAATTTTTAAAAGATAAATAAAATCTTTAATTAATTATTAACTCTAAATTCATATTAGGGGTTGAAACCGAGGTTCCAGAAGGAAACGACTTCGACGATCCCGACTATTTCCCCGAGCAAGGCAAGTTCCTTTCCTTTGAACATGTTGATCCCATGTGATTTAAAAATTAAATTTGCTATATGCACAATAGGACACACGCACACATACACCTTTCATTACGACATCGCTTGTGCGATTAAGTCAAGTAAAACCTAAAAGTTGTTGCACCTAGCCTTCCTTGATGTTGTGCTTGTATGCCTTGATAACCTTGATGATGAATACAACTTACCCTAGCAATATGGTAGGTTGTGTGAAATCAATATTCCCTTTTAAAATATTATTTCATACTTGCAAATATTCATGCCATGTTTGTGAAATGATGGAATGGTTGCGTGTGAGAGAAAAATTGGGATTTGATAAAGTATTTTGAAATGTGGTACAAGGTACCGAAAATGTTGGAAACAAAAATGGGAAAATGAGGGATTTATGAATGAAAGTTCGTTATGTGGAAAAGCGGCCTGTGTGGCGCGATTTCACATAACATTAAGGATAGCCTTGGGGAGCGACATCTTGCACCACTATCGTGCAACCTCATGGGTATTATGGCTCTGCCCCTGGTTTTGAATTAGTAGGCTTGGGATGGACTGCTCCTGCGGAGGACGTGGAATCATGACGGGGTGCTCGGGGGAAAGTGAGTGTGCCCGAAAGTGGCGTTATGAGAAAAAGAGATGGTGGAGAGCACCTCGGATTCCTAAAGGAAAAAGGGGGTCGTGGACCCATGATCCTTGGTCGTAGACCCGTTCTGACAGCAGTGTGGTATCCTTAGTCCGCTCCGGATGAACCTTGTCACGGTTATCCGTCTGTCGACGGGCAGTAGGGATAACAGGTGTCGTGAGGGTAAAGAGTACCCCTTCAGCTGAAGTAAACCTGTTCGAACAGCCGTGCCCATGGTCATGGGCGCGTGCATTGATAAGTTTCCCTTGTGTAGTGTTTGGGTTAATTTTGGAAGAACAAAAATGTTGAAGGGATGGGAAGCGTTACCAGAGTACGCCTTTGTGGTGTACGGCTAGCCTTAGTGGCTGGCAACGAACCTGTGTGTGTTCGGGAAGTCGAAAGGCTTCATAGAGTTAAGGTGTGGAATTGGTCTGAGTTATGGTATGATGAAGGGTTCGGTGAACTGTTGGTCAATTGTTGAGCCGAGAGGAGATACCAGGAAGGGTAGTCTCGCTCTACGGGCAAAACAAGGTGACGGTATGATAAGGAAGAAGGATGTTTCGGGGGAAGTTAAATGTTGGGTTCACTTGGAAAATATTTGAATAGATTAAGTTTTCTCTTGCTTAAAATTCGATTGAGGTTGAGAACCTCAATCCCAAAAGGCACACTTAGAAATGTTTCATGCATAATTAAACCGTAAGCCCTCCTTGATCCCGAATGCATCTATATTACATTCCGGAACTTGTTGAGTACTTTTTGTACTCACCCCACCATTACCAGAGTATGGAGGCCTTGAAGGGGAGGAATACATCCCGGAGGAAGAAGGTGTCGAGGAAGTTGAGTATCTTGAAGATTAGGTTTCTAGGCCTAGTTCCCAACCAGATGATTGTTGTTGAATGACTGATTTTTGCTTCCGCTGTTGAACTCTATTGTGGTGAACATTTGGCCGCGAGGTATGCCTCATACGGCTCTTTTGTAATAAATCTGCTACTATGTGTCGCCACGACTACCGACAACATGAATGAATTTCACTTTGAAATGACTTCGGTTGTAAAGTGACCGCTCCCCTCGTGATAGCCTGGTCTGTACGAGGAGGGACGTCACAGGGTGGTATCAGAGCAAAGGTTGGCCCTAGGATGGAAACCGACCACCAACAGCTAATTTGTTATAAACTAAAATATACATAAACATATGTCTATATCTATGTATATACAAAATTTTATACCTATATGCAAAATTATTCTTCTTACTCCTTTTACATTTTACCTGACTACTTACCAAATGTTTTCTTTTACTTTTGTAGATGTCTGCAGGACCCATCCATGTTACCCAGGGACTGGGATTCGACGGATTTGTCCGATTACTTAGTGAGGTAGCAGCCTACCTAGGTTACTCGCCCCCTGAGTATGTCGGATTCGCTTACTCCACCCCACCCTACCCATGCCATGTCACCATCTTTCTCTTTCCCTCCGCGACTGACGTAGAGTTCCTTCGTTACTCTACAGTCCGTCCCACGTACATATTGGCCATGCAGGATTTAGCCCTTTCTACTCTAGGTCACCTTCGCCAAAGGTACCGAGACTTCTTCCACCTTAGCCCCTACCACTACTTACCCTCCTTAGCTGACGGTGTAGATACCATGACTTACCCTTGTGCATGCCAGGCAGAGCACCCGGCGGTGACTCTCCTTATCAGGATGACTCAGGCCCATACACACATGTACCAGAGCCTGTTAGACTCCTACATCCGCCTAGACCGAGAGATGGGTTATCTCAGGTCACTGCTAGCACCAGTTGCACCTGCCGCTCCCGTCGCACCCGCCGCACCAGTCGCACCCACCGCACCCACGGCATCGGATGCACCTGCCGCTCCCGTCGCACCCGCCGCACCAGTCGCACCCGCCGCACCCACTGCACCTGTTCCACCTGCCCGCCATACTACCGGTCTAGTATTTTCACCACTGCCCCCTATTTCATCTCCTCAGCCGGACCTCGCCCACCTTTCCGCCACCTTAGGTACCGACATCTTGCTAGGATCACTGACGCCTAGAGCTTCATCTGCCGAGATTGAGTACCTGGCCAGCTACATCAGACTACCCCCCACTCCACCTCGCTCACCCTCTGGGAGCCCGTCTGGATCCCCATATGGAGATGAGGACCCAGACGATGATTTACCCGACTACACGCCGGAGTCACCCGACTACACCCCTGACCCGATGGCCTCACCCATGGCTGACCCAGATGACTACTTTCCCCTCCTCGATCCCTCACTTGACCCCTCCCAGCTACCATCCTTAGTGGTCCAGCCAGATGACACCCTAGCTATAGCTGTCCCATTATCTCCACTACCCCCATCCCCAGTCGTCGATCCTGCCCCTGTCCAGGGTACCGCACCGATTGATATTATCTACATCAGCGATGACGACGAGATGGACGTCGATGCAGGCACAGCGATACCGCTTGGTGAGCCCAAGCTGGAGGACCCGGAGGAGGAGGAGGACCCCGACGAGATCGAGTTCTACGAGGATGGAGAGTAGGAGCGCTTCCCCACTCGACTTGAGGGAGCTTAGATTTGTTTAGCCACCGGGTAGCGCGTTTCTGTCATATATGTAATATTTTGGGATGTATGGATGTACTGCCAGATCGATGATGACTTGTCTGATGGATGAGATGTCTGTGAACTTTTATGTTATATAATATGTGATGACTATGTTTGCTAGTATCTTTGTAGTCATTTCTTGCTTTCTGATTTGTTTAGATGGTGAGAGGGCGTCGTCAAGCCCGTGCACCGCAGCGTTATGGCTATGAGGAAAACAACCCCGTTCCCCAAGAACAACCGTTAGAAGATGAAGTCTCCCAACAGGAGCCACAACAAACACTGCCACAAGGGTTACCGCAAGATCATCAGCCCCCACCAAATCTACCAAACCCTCCCAACGACTTAGCCCAACTCATGATAATGCAGACTCAAATACTTCAAGGCCTCGCCCAGAACTTTGCCACCATGCAGCAAAACTTAGGCCAACACCACCTTCAACACCACGGACGCCCTAAGATGACAGAGTTCCTTCGCTCACGCCCACCAAAATTCACCCAAGTAACCGAACCAGCCGAAGCCGAGGACTGGCTAAGAGATGTGGAGCGAAAGCTGGAACTAATCCACTGCAACCCCGTTGAGAAGGTGCTTTTTGCCACCCAGCAGCTGTGTGGACCAGCTGCCATCTGGTGGGACAACTACCGAGCAGCCCATGCAAACCCTGCCACTATAGAATGGACCGAGTTCGCCGAAGCCTTCAGGACTACTTATATACCAGAAAGTATAATGGATTTAAAGAGAGCAGAGTTTGACCGGTTGCGCCAAGGTGGTTCCACCATAATGGACTACCTCACGCGCTTCAATAAATTGGCACGGTATGCTACCGAAGAGGTAGACACCGACAAGAAGAAGGTCCGAAGATTCTTGAAGGGTGTTGACTCTGGGCTGAAGGTTCAGCTCGTAGGCCTGGAATTTCCAAATTTCCAAGCCCTCGTCAACAAGGCAGTGTTGATCGAGAACGCCCGGAAGGAAGCAGATGATTATCAGAAGAAAAGAAGCATGCACCAAGGAGGCACGTCTCGAGGAAACCCTCGCCCTCGCTTCGCCTCCGCCCCTCAAAATTCCTCTTCTAACCCCGCAGTCTCCCACTACCGCACCACCAGTCCAAGTTACCCTCCACCTGCAGCCCATCCACCTCAAAATACTCCATCCCATTTTATCCCCAATCGGCAGGGAAGTATCCTCTCTTCCCTTGCATCCCCTACCAGAAATCCTAACCCCTCACCCAACATTCAGTGCTACAACTGTCACCAATATGGTCACATCTCCCGCAACTGCCCTCAAAACGCAGGACAAGCCGCCCCTGCTCGCTCCAACGTGAGCACGGCCAGAATGCCCCAAACTGGCCCGCCCAGAGCAGCGCCAGCCGTCAGTGCTCAAGCCTCCCGTGCTACGAACTTCAACCGAGGACGCGTCAATCACGTCCAAGCGGAATCAGCACAAGCAGCACCAGAAGTGGTCATGGGTACGTTCCTGCTCAACCAAACCCCAACTACTGTCCTATTTGACTCTGGTGCATCACATTCCTTTATTTCTGAAAAACTTGTAAACTCAAAAGAATGGAAAACTTGCGGGCTAAAAACGCCCATGAAAGTTCAGACTCCAGGAGGTAGTATTCAGGCCACCAAAATCTGCCCTCAGCTAGCCCTAGAATTTCAAGGGGCTACATTTCTAGTAAACCCCATAGTACTACCAGCTCAAGAAATAGGACTAATTCTGGGAATAACCTGGCTAGCACAACATCATGGTCACATAAACTGTGCCGACCGATCGGTAACCTTGACAAGCCCAGCCGGGTCAGAGGTTACTCAGACCATGGAACGACCGGCAATAACTGAACCCAACCTTCACCATGTAACCACCACATCTCTGTCCTTGGTACCAATAATATGTGATTACCCGGAAGTCTTCCCTGAAGAGCTACCAGGAATGCCACCCGACAGGGAAATAGAATTTTATATTGAGCTTGCTCCCGGAACCGCCCCCATTGCCAAAAGACCCTATAGAATGGCACCCAATGAACTGGCCGAAGTAAAAAGGCAAATAGCGGAATTGCAAGCTTTGGGTTTTGTGCGTCCTAGCACGTCCCCATGGGGAGCCCCAGTGCTCTTAGTCAAGAAGAAGGATGGATCTGCACGTATGTGCGTGGATTACCGAGCTTTGAATGAGGTGACCATAAAGAATAAATATCCCTTGCCCCGTATCGACGACCTGTTCGATCAATTGACCGGAGCCACAGTATTCTCGAAGATTGATCTCAGGTCGGGATATCACCAGCTGAAAATAAGACCTCAAGATATACCAAAGACCGCCTTTTCCACCAGATATGGGCTCTATGAATATACGGTGATGTCTTTTGGACTCACTAACGCCCCCGCCTTTTTCATGACTCTAATGAATAAGGTGTTCATGGACTTTCTAGATAAGTTCGTGGTAGTATTCATAGATGATATCTTGATATATTCTAAGAATACCGATGAACATGGTAAACACCTTAAGGCAGTCTTGGAAAGGCTAAAAGAACACCGGTTGTATGCCAAATTCTCGAAATGCGACTTTTGGCTAGACCGAGTTGCTTTCTTGGGTCATATAATCACTGCTAAAGGAGTAGAAGTTGACCCGGAGAAAATTGAAGCTGTAATGACTTGGCAAGCCCCAACCACTGTCACGGAAATACGAAGCTTCTTAGGCCTTGCCGGTTATTACCGCAGATTCATCGAGGGATTCTCCAAAATTGCCAAGCCCATGACAGAGCTGCTTAAGAAAGAAAAGAAGTTTGAATGGACCCCAGCCTGTGAGGAAAGCTTTCAAGAATTAAAAACCAGGCTTACCTCCGCCCCAGTGTTAATTCTACCGGACGTCAGAAAAGACTTTGAAATTTTCTGTGATGCCTCCCGAAGAGGATTGGGCTGTGTCCTAATGCAAGACCGAAAAGTAGTAGCCTATGCCTCCAGGCAATTAAGGCCTCATGAGCAGAATTACCCTACTCATGACTTGGAATTGGCTGCCGTAGTGCATGCCTTAAAGATTTGGAGACATTACTTATTGGGAAACAGATGTGAGGTCTACACAGACCATAAAAGCCTAAAGTACATCTTCACTCAAACTGATTTGAACCTCAGGCAGAGGAGATGGCTAGAGCTGATCAAGGACTACGATGTAGGCATACACTACCATCCTGGTAAAGCCAACGTAGTCGCAGACGCTTTAAGTCGAAGGTCACACTGCAACTCCATAACTCTTCCCATCACTCAAGAGCAATTATGTCAAGACTTTGAAAAATTACACCTCTCCTTAGTGCCATCAGGAACATTGGCCAACCTAGAGGTACGACCCACCTTAGAATCTCAGATCCGAGAGATCCAAGAGGAAGATGAGGAAATCAAGAAATTAAAAGAGAAACTGCAATTAGAGAAAGGCTCACCTTTCAAAGTGGACGAGCACGGAACCTTATGGCTAAATAAGAGGATATGTGTACCCGCCAATGAGGACTTAAAAACATTGATTCTGAGGGAAGCACATGAGTCCGCCTATTCCATCCACCCAGGTAACACTAAGATGTATCAAGACTTAAAGCAAAATTTTTGGTGGGTTGGAATGAAGAAGGATATCGCTGACTACATTGCCAGGTGTGACACCTGCCAGCGAGTAAAGGCTGAACATATGAAACCTGCCGGATTACTACAACCCCTTCCAACGCCTGAATGGAAGTGGGAAGAGATCGGCATGGATTTCATCACTGGTCTACCCCGTACCCCCAGAGGTTATGATTCCATTTGGGTAATCATAGACAGGTTGACCAAGGTAGCTCACTTTTTACCTGTTAAAACAACCTACGATGGCAAGCAGTTGGCCGAATTGTATATGAGCCGTATCGTGTGCCAACATGGAGTGCCCAAAAAGATAGTGTCCGATAGAGGCACTCAGTTCACCTCTAAATTTTGGGAGAAGGTTCATGAAGCCCTAGGCACCCACCTAAAATTCAGTACCGCATACCATCCTCAGACAGATGGGCAGACGGAGAGAGTTAATCAGATTCTAGAGGACATGTTGAGAGCCTGTGCACTGGAATATAAAAGGACATGGGATCTGTGCCTACCATATGCTGAATTCTCTTACAACAACAGCTATCAGGCCAGCATCCAAATGTCGCCAAATGAGGCGCTATATGGGCGAAAGTGTAGAACACCCATCAGTTGGGACACCTCAGGAAACAGTCAAGTATTCGGACCAGAGATAATTGAGTCTGCAGAAGATCAAGTGCGAGTAATCCGCAGTCGACTTCAAGCCGCGCAGACTCGACAGAAAAGTTATGCAGACCATCGCCGCCGACATCTTGAGTTCGAAGAGGGAGACCATGTATACTTGAAAGTATCCCCCATGAGAGGCGTCCGTAGATTCGGTGCTTCCGAAAAGCTAGCCCCTCGGTACATAGGCCCCTACCCTATCCTTGCAAGAAAAGGAGAGGTAGCATATCAGTTGAGTTTACCTGCACAATTGTCTGGAATACATGATGTATTCCATGTTTCTCAACTCAAGAAGTGTCTACGTATCCCCGAAGAGCAAGTTGACTTAGAAGGGGTAATTCTAGAAGACAACCTGACCTATGAGGAAGTACCGCTCCAAATACTCGAAGAAAGGGAAAGCCAAACAAGGAGGAAGATATCGAAATTTTATAAAGTGCAATGGAGCAACCATACCGAGGCAGAAGCCACGTGGGAAAAAGAAGAGTTCCTTCAGGCAGCTTACCCCGAATTCTTTCAAGAATGGACAAATCTCGGGTCGAGATTTCTTTAAGGGGGGTAGGTTTGTCGCGCCCGTGGTTTCCCCTGGCCGCTGGCCGTGCGCCGTGCCGCGTCCGCCGCTTGTGGCCGTGCGCCGCGTCGCACCGCGCGCGTCACGCCGCCCACGCCGCGCCCGACGCCGTACGCCGCCCACGCCGCGCCCGACGCCGTACGCCGCTCACGCCATCCGCGACCTCGCCTCGCCGCGCCCGTACCGCCCCCGTCAGCCACACTACACGCCCATGCCCTCGCCGTTGACACCGCGCCACTCCCGTACGCGTCGGTACGCCGACGCCATGCCGCCGTACATCGAACACCGCACGGACCGCCGGTCCATCGCCGGCATCAAGCGCCACCTCGCCCGTTGATGCTCGTGCACTGTCTCGTCGCATCCAACCACCCTCACCTACGCCCGAGCGTACTCCCATGTCGTCGCCGTCAAGCCGCACGTCACCGCCCATACCGCCGCGCGCATAAAAGGGGCTCCCCGGCTCGCCTCAGTGCACCCACGAACTTCCCCCACACTCCTCCTCGCGTTCTAGCCCTCGCCGGAGCAAACCGAGGACGACCGCGCCTGGACTTCGCCGAAGCCGATCACCACCGTCACGGTTCGTTCCCCCAATCCCTCTCCCCGTTGGTCTTATCCTCGCGACATGAGTGGGAACGCGATCACTAACCCTTGGTGCACCCTACCCCGCAGTCAATTTCACCGGAACTCGCCGTCACCGGAAATCCCCAATTTCGCCACCGTACGCCGGGCTCCGACCAAGGTACCACCATTTTCAAATTAATTCATGCTAGAGCATCCCCATGAGTAGTAGAACATGTTCCCTAGCTCGTCGTGGACATAGGATAGCCGTAGCTCGCCGGCGACGAGCTCACCCAAATTGACATTCGGGTCACCGACTTCCTCCCCTCGCGCGCGCACCCGACACCGCGGTCCCACCCGTCAGCCGCCTCCCCCGCTCGTCCGCGCTCGCTGGCCAGTGGACCCCACTCGTCAGTCCCGTCGTCAACCTCGCGCCACCGCCCCCAAATCGCGCCGGCCGACGACCTCGCCCTCGGATTCGCCTCGCCGGCCCGTCCCCCATTAAATTACCGCCATTACTCGGTCCCCCGCGTCGCGTCGACCGTTTCCCCCCGTTAAAACACGCCTTTAAGCCACGGGATCACCGCTGCCGTGCATGGCCGAGCCCTCGCCGGCGAATAAAACCTCCCCTCGGCTTTCCTTGCATGCGAGCCCCCCCTCCGGTGTCCTATTTAAACCCCCGGCCTACGCCGCGTCCGACCCCCACGCTCAATCGCCTCGAGAACGAACAGAGCGCCCGCACTTCACCTTTTTGCGCACTCCCTCTGTTTCGCCTCCGGCCACCGCTCGCCGTCGCCTCGGACCGTCCCCGTCCGTGCCTTCGCCACCATCGTGACCGCCGGGACCTCCCCAACGCCGGCCACCACTCCGTCGACGACGACCCTCGCCGGATCGCCGTCGCCGCCAAGAACCCGAACACCTCCACCACCTCCGCTCGTCGCCGGCCTCGCTCCGTCGACCTTTTCTCACCGCCGAGGTACCCTCGTGATCCCCGTAGCGCCCTCGTTCCGTTTTAGGCCTTAGACTAGGTCGTCGTCGCTCGCCGTGGCCGCTGGCCCGCTCGCCGTCATCGGAGAAGACGACCGGCACGGGTCGAGTACCCGTGCCGTGTCGGATTCACGCACGACCGTGCGATCTGGATCCGACGGTGATGGTTAATCCCCGCGTGCGGTTTAATCTGATCCGTTAGATCTCGGCGAAGGGGTACGTTTTAATCCCGTGCGTCCGTTGGTTTTAAAACCCCGCGTTTAATCTCATGCGTCCACGTGGTACCCCTTCGAACGTTTTAATCCTGGCCGTCCGTAGTCACTTACGCGCCCCGCCTCGCCCTCGCGCGTCGGATCTGGATCCGACGGTCCAGATCGACCCGGCGCACGCGCATAGTGCGCAGGTTCACCGTGGGCCTGGCTCACCGTGGACCCGAGGGATTTAAAATTTGAAAATAAATTCCAGAAATGCTTTTAAACTTGTAAAATTCATATCTAATGCATTTGAACTCTAAAAATTACCATTCCAACTTCAGAAAATTCATAAAATTATTCTCTACATGTTTATGCAATAAAAACAGTAGGTTTACATTGAACATTTCATGATTATTTAAATGAATGTTTAAATGCCCTTAGGTTAAAAATGTAAAATTTAATTATTTAAATTCCAGTAAAGTTTATATTTATTTATCTCCTGTTGACATGGGTAAATCACTAGGTTTCCTATGGAACCTTCAATTCTAAATTTTGTTAAAGGACTTAAAATTGAAAATAAACCCTTTTAGAACCCCTCTCTAAAAAGGACAACTCTTTAATTCCTTTAAAATATATTTATGAAATAAACCACAGAACTTTAACCATAGAATTTATTTTATTTATAATCAAACCAACTTTAACTTATGTGTTTATAATGTAATGTTATATTGTTTGATTGAATGTTGCATTCTTTTTATTTTACTTCACTATATCAAAAAGACTACGACGTCGCCGAGGAGCCGGAGTACTTCCCCGAAGTCCCCCCCTCTCCCTTTGCTGAACAAGGCAAGTCACCAAACTATTCTTTTGAACATATTGAACCCATGTTGGAATTGACTATCGCTAAAACACATAGGTTATATATGCATTAGTCAAATGAACCCTTACATTATAATTATTTAGGATCCCCCGACCTTGATGTGCAACCCAAGCCATGCTATCTCGCCTAACCTCCTTGTCACCATATGATCAATGATATTAGCTAGTGTCCAAAGTATTGACACGGCCGCTATAGGATAAAAATGAGTCGTAGCAAAATGGTTCTATTATATGATCCCCGTTGCTTCTTATCCTTGGAAATTCTGTTGGTGATGAGTCATGGTTGTGAGTGTATGCATGGTGGGTTCCGGGTGCAAGCTAGGGCATTGGTCGGTAGCACCCGGGGCACTATAAGGACCGGTCTGAGGGATCCGTTGCAATACACTTACGTACTAACCACAAGTCTAGTGGGTAAGTCCTAACTAAGGTATGGGTTGTTCCAAACCGAGGCCACCATTTGGAGATGGGTCAAGTTGCACCTGTGGGTGACTTGTACCAATGTGGCGCAAAAGGGGGTGCGACGTTAGCCGGGATGCGGCCCTGGCGCGCCGGCGAAACCTAGAGCGGGTGGTTATCGCTTGGAACATCTCATATTGAGGTTTTGGCACGAGTTCCCGTGAAATGGGTCATCTCGTTGGGATGAGTGCGTGCCTTGTGGGTACAGTAGTACATCTCTGATCAGAGTCTTAAATCTTTTCGAAAAGCCGAGCCCACGGTCAAGGGCGGGTTGCGTGACATCCCCCAGTTAGTTTACTTTGAATATGAATGTGCATGATGGATTGACATGTAAGGACCGTTGTGCGAGGAGGTAAAACGTACTCCTCGAGTTAGTTGATGTTGATGATGCTCATGTCTACTTTCCGCATGATTAAAATATGATTACACTAAATGCCATAACTGCAACTGCATTATTTCTGCAATGTTAGCCATTATCCTTCCTTGTTATTATCCTGCTTTATTATTTGCATTTGCGGTGGCTTGTTGAGTACTTTTTGTACTCATACCCGTTGGACCCCACAGAGGATGCTTACTTTGAAGACGGACTGGAGTAGCGACCCAGTCGAGAAGAAGATCCTGAAGAAGATGTTCGTCATGCCGTTTCTAATTATTTCACTTTGCCGTTTTTATTAAAACAATGATGTAATAAATATGGTCTGCGTACCATGGATATTGTCGTATGTACGGTTGTCGCATGATGAACCTCTTGTATTATTGTTTTTCTTATGAAATTCAATAATGTCTCGATTTGTTTAAAACGGGGCGCTACAAGATGGTATCAGAGCCGACTCGACTGTAGGAAGCCAAACAGACCCGCCTAGCCATTAGCCACAGGAAATTATTTCTCGAAAATCTACTTCATAAACTTTGTTCCTCTCCTCACTTTTATTCAACTTGTTGTTTTGTAGATGCCTGTCTACCAGTCCCAGCTACTGCCGCCACTACGAGGCTTCGTCCGGGAGCTCCGTATGATGCTCACCTTCCTCGGGTTCCTCTTCGAACCCGAATTTCAAGAAGTATACCCCGACGAGTTCGCCAGGCCTTGTGATGTCTCCCTCACCGTCCAACGGCTCCGGAGAACACCTGCCGCCCTACACCACCGCACTTGGAGGCCCGACTTTTCGACGTCGCGTGCCAACGAGTCGCCCTCCAGGCCCTCATGGAGCTGAGGAATGATCTACGACGATCGTCTTCAGAACTCGTCCTTCCGGCTCGTGCCGAAGCGCACTCCCGGAGCCCACCGTAGCATCTACCTCGAGTTCACTCCGTGCGTGATCCGGTCATGGCCCGGCAGTCGCGCCTTCTACAGGCCATGGACGATCTCCACACCGAGGCAGGTGCTCGACGCCGACGAGCACCATGAGGCGGTTGAGTTCCTTCGTGAAGAAACGAAGAACTTGATCCAGCAGAACGGCGAGTTGCAGCGCAAGATCATGCAGCTGCAGAAGGACATCGCTGAGATGGTTCCTCTTCTTCCAAGGAAGAAGAAGCCCATCTGTGAGCCCCTCCCTCGCCCCAAGAGGATCCCGCCACGACCCTCCCCCGCCAGGCCTTCTACCAGCGCCCCTCCTCCACGCCCCGGCCTCGTCTCCGACTCCATTATCGAGAATTTTCTCGAGCCCACCATCTCTCTGGAGCCGCGCACTCGTGGTTCCAAGAGCACGGAGACTGCCTCCGATGGCGAGTAGGCGTTAGGAGTCGCTATTTTAATAAAAGCAGAGTTTATATGTGGTGCTGCCCACGACGAGTGTGTCATGGGTAGAATAAAAACTTGATTGTAATGAACAATTTATACCACTCGATATATTTATGTGCTTGAATCCTATATGTGTCTTTGGTTAATTTTTGGTTCGTCATCTTTTGTTTTATCACTTTGTATATTCAGAAGATGGTCGATCACCAGAACACCGGCTCCAACAACGGAGCAGGAGGAAGCCGTGATGCGCCCGAGGGTGTTGTACCCAACTGGGGTGCAACGGGCCCGCGTCAATCCGGGTCGCCTTCCGCCAACCACCCCACCTTGGCGGAGATGATGGCGAATCAGAACCACCTGATCACCGCCCTCCTCACCCAAATGCAGCACCAACAGGCTCAGTTGGACCGTCTGCAAAACGGGGAGCCCGCCCTCGCGCACCAGCACCCGCACCCGCCCCGCAACTCTCCGAGTTTTGCGCGTGCGCCCGCCCATCTTTTCGAGCACCACCAACCCGATGGAGGCCGGAGATTGGCTTCGCACCATCGGAAAGAAGCTCGACCTCCTCCCATGCACCGACCGGGAGCGAGTGGCCTTCGCCACTCACCAGCTCCAGGGTCCCGCCGCGGAATGGTGGGACAACTACCGTGAGTCCCAGCCAGAGGGCCACGTGGTGACTTGGGCGGAGTTCACCATCGCCTTTCGTGCCGCCCACGTCCCCGCCGGTGTCATCGCGGTCAAGCAGCAGGAGTTCCGCGACCTGCAACAAGGCAACAAGACTGTCATGGAGTACCTCCATGAGTTCAACCGCCTCGCCCGCTACGCACCGGAGGAAGTGCGCACCGACGCCCTCCGCCAAGCCAAGTTCCTCAGGGGACTTAAGGATGAGCTGTCCATTCAGCTCGTCGCCGCCGACTTCGCCGACTTCCAACGGCTGGTCAACAAAGCGCTCATCCAAGAGACTGAGCAGAACAAGCTGGACCTCAAGAAGAGGAAGATGATCGCCTTCAAGCATCAGCAGGCGAACTCTCAGAGGCCCCGCTTCGTCCCTCCACCACCAGCGCCCGCCTACCATCCTCGACCCGCCTTCAGGCCACCTCACGCAGCCGGTGGATCCAACGCCGGGCATCCTCGCCCCGCTCCACCAGCTCCGGCCGCTCAGCCGACACCAGCCGCCAAGGCCCCGATCTGAAGGATCGCCAAGGAAGGCCGGTCGTCTGCTTCAACTGCCGCAAGGAAGGGCACTATTCGCACCAGTGTCCCCACCCCAAGCAGACTCAAGGCACGGCACCCAACCAGGCGGTTCGCGCCCGCGTCAACCACATCAGCGCAGAGGAAGCTCAGGAGGCTCCTGAAGTCGTGCTCGGTACGTTTTCTGTGAATTCCGTACCGGCTGTCATATTATTTGACTCTGGAGCAACCAACTCCTTCATCTCGGAAAATTTTGTGAAAACAAACAACTGGACGTGCTCCCTCTACCCATTCCATGGTGATTGCCACCCCCGGCAATAGGACCTCCGCCCGCGTATACAGCCCTAAGGTTCAACTTGACATCCAAGGAGTGCTGTTTCGGGCCGATCCTGTCCTCAATCCAATGCACCGGACTCGACCTTATACTAGGGATGGATTGGTTGATGAAGCACAAGGGAGTGATCGACTGTGCCAACAAGTCGTCACGGTGACCCATCCTGAAGGCGTAACCGTCACCTTCCGGATGACCAGTCGCAAACCACTCGGAGCATCCCTTCGCTCAATAGCCCTTGAAGAGGTGCCAATAGTCAAGGAGTTTGCGGACGTCTTCCCTGAAGATCTACCCGGAATGCCTCCCAAGCGGGACATCGAATTCAGAATCGAACTTGTCCCCGAGACCACTCCAATCTCCAAGCGCCCGTACCGAATGGCCGCCAATGAACTAGCCGAAGTCAAGAGCAACATCGAGACCTAGAGCAGAAAGGTTACATCCGACCGAGTACCTCACCCTGGGGTGCACCAGTTATATTTGCCATGAAGAAGGACAGACCAAGAGGATGTGCGTGGACTATAGAGCCATGAACGACGTAACCATCAAGAACAAATACCCATTGCCTCGGATCAACGACCTGTTCGATCAGCTGAAAGGATCCTCGGTGTTTTCCAAGATTGACCTCAGGTCAGGTTATCACCAGTTAAGGATCAGGGAAGAAGACATACCCAAGACTGCCTTCACCTCCCGCTATGGACTCTACGAGTACACCGTGATGTCGTTCGGACTCACGAATGCCCCAGCCTTTTTCATGAACATGATGAACAATGTATTCATGGAGTTCTTGGACAAGTTCATCGTGGTATTCATCGACGATATCCTCGTTTACTCCAAGACCAAGGAAGAACACGAGACTCACCTCCGTCTGACCCTCAGAAAGCTAAGGGAGCAGCAACTGTACGCCAAATACAGCAAATGCGAATTTTGGTCGTCTGAGGTGAAGTTCCTCGGCCATGTTATATCTGCCGGAGGAATAGCAGTGGACCCAACCACCGTGGAAGCGGTAACCAACTGGCTACAGCCAACGACCGTGACCGAGATCCGGAGTTTTCCTCGGATTGGCCGGATACTACCGCCGGTCATCGAGAATTTTTCCAAGATCGCCAAGCCTATGACCAGACTTCTGCAGAAGGAAGTGAAGTTTGAATGGACCCCCGACTGCGAAGAAAGCTTCCAGACCCTCAAGAAGAAGCTAGTATCAGCTCCCATTCTGACTCTACCAGACATCCGAAAGACTTCCACGTCTACTGTGATGCCTCTCGTCAAGGATTGGGATGCGTCTTAATGCAAGAAGGGAAGGTGATATCCTACGCCTCCCGGCAGTTGAGACCGCATGAGCTGAACTACCCAACCCACGACCTGGAACTAGCAGTCGTGGTTCATGCCTTGAAGATATGGAGACATTACCTGTGGGAAATCGGTGTGAGGTCTTCACCGACCACAAGAGCCTCAAGTACATATCACCCAACCAGATCTGAACCTCAGGCAAAGGAGATGGTTGGAACTGATCAAGGATTACGACTTGGGCAATCCATATCATCCGGGCAAAGCGAACGTGGTGGCAGACGCCCTTAGTCGAAAAGGGTACTGCAATGCCATCATGATTCAAGACCAGGCTCCTCTACTTTATAAGGAGATGGAAAGGCTAAACCTAGGGATCACCACTCGAGAGTACCTCGCTGCCTTGGAGTCTCGGCCTGTCTAATAGACCAGATCCGAGAGAAGCAGAAGGAAGATCCGGACATCCTGGAGATCCAGCAAAACATGAGGAAGGGTAAAGCCCCCGGATTTTCCGAAGATGAGCATGGTACCATCTGTTCGGAAACCGAGTATGCGTACCCAACCTACCAGAGTTGAAGACCCTCATCCTTCAAGAAGCCCATGATACATTATACTCCATTCATCCCGGGAGTACAAAGATGTACCAAGACCTAAAGGAAAAATATTGGTGGGTTAGCATGAAGAGGGAAATAGCCGAGTATGTGGCCAAGTGCGACACATGCCGGCGAGTCAAGGCAGAGCATCAGAGGCCTGCCGGACTTCTTCAACCTCTCAAGGTCCCTGAATGGAAGTGGGAAAGAAATAGGAATGGACTCATCACGGACTAACCCAGGACCCAAGCTGGTCATGATTCTATCTGGGTGATCGTCGATCGACTCACCAAGGTAGCTCACTTCGTCCGGTCAAGACAACTTACACCCGTCGCCAAGTTGGCTGAGTTGTATATGACTCGGATCGTGTGCCTTCACGGAGTTCCTAAGAAGATGTATCTGACCGTTGGGAGTCAGTTTACCTCCAAGTTTTGGAAGAACCTTCAGAGGAACTCGGCACCCCGGCTGAACTTTAGCACCGCCTATCATCCACAGACCGACGGTCAAACCGAGAGGGTCAACCAGATATTGGAGGATATGCTTAGAGCTTGTGCTCTAGACTTTGGCGGAATGTGGGACAAGAACTTACCATATGCAGAGTTCTCCTACAACAACAGCTATCAAGCCAGCCTGCAAATGTCCCCGTTCGAAGCACTCTATGGGCGTAAGTGCAGAACGCCGTTGCTCTGGGATCAAACCGGAGAGTCACAACTGTTTGGGACTGATTTATTAAGAGAAGCTGAAGAGAAGGTTAAGATCATAAGAGACCGATTGAAGGCAGCCCAGTCCAGGCAAAAGAGCTATGCCGACAACCGTCGAAGAGACCTAGCCTTTGAGGAGGGCGATTATGTCTACCTCCGAGTCACTCCCCTCCGTGGCACTCAAAGGTTCAACATGAAAGGCAAACTAGCACCCCGCTACGTCGGACCCTTCCAGATCCTCCGACGACAAGGAGAAGTGGCATATCAACTTGAACTGCCTCCATCATTGGCAGGAGTTCACGATGTGTTCCATGTCTCTCAGCTGAAGAAGTGCCTCCGTGTACCCACCGAGCAAGCCGACCTTCAGCAGCTCAATGTCCAAGAAGACTTGACCTACATAGAAAGACCCATCAAGATCTTGGAAACCAAGGAGAGAGTAACCAGAAGTCGCGTTGTTCGCTTCTGCAAAGTCCAATGGAACAACCATCCCGTCGAAGAAGCCACTTGGGAAAAGGAAGACGAACTGAAAGCTCAATACCCCGAGTTATTCGAGTAGCGTTCCAATCTCGAGGACGAGATTCTTGTAAGGGGGATAGGTTTGTAACACCCCAAATTTTCAAAACAATAATATATTAAATTCAATTTCTTGGAATTACTATTTCTGAAAATACTTTTAATTCCCTTTTATACCCTTTTGAACTACAACATAGAGTAGATGACCAAACTAGGAGGTGAACTTTTTGTATATGATCCTAAGACCAAAATATAATTTTGGGAAATTTTATAAATTTTTATCAACCTTGGAAGTAGCCCTAATATTTAATCTAATTTCTGGAATTATTTTTATTTAGAAATGTTTTAAAACAGTATTGGGCTCCCCACCCTCCCTTCTCTCTCTCCCGGCCGGCCCAGCCCGTTACCTCGCGCCCTTAGGCTGACAAGCCGACCCCACCTGTCGGCGCCGACTTCCTCCCCTCGCGCGCAGCACCCGACACCGCGGTCCCACCGTCAGCCGCCTCCCCGCTCGTCCGCGCTCGCTGGCCAGTGGACCCCACTCGTCAGACCCGGGGCACTATAAGGACCGGTCTGAGGGATCCGTTGCAATACACTTACGTACTAACCACAAGTCTAGTGGGTAAGTCCTAACTAAGGCATGGGTTGTTCCAAACCGAGGCCACCATTTGGAGATGGGTCAAGTTGCACCTGCGGGTGACTTGTACCAATGTGGCGCAAAGGGGGTGCGACGTTAGCCGGGATGCGGCCCGGCGCGCCGGCGAAACCTAGAGCGGGTGGTTATCGCTTGGAACATCTCATATTGAGGTTTTGGCACGAGTTCCCGTGAAATGGGTCATCTCGTTGGGATGAGTGCGTGCCTTGTGGGTACAGTAGTACATCTCTGATCAGAGTCTTAAATCTTTTCGAAAAGCCGAGCCCACGGTCAAGGGCGGGTTGCGTGACATCCCCCAGTTAGTTTACTTTGAATATGAATGTGCATGATGGATTGACATGTAAGGACCCGTTGTGCGAGGAGGTAAAACGTACTCCTCGAGTTAGTTGATGTTGATGATGCTCATGTCTACTTTCCGCATGATTAAAATATGATACACTAAATGCCATAACTGCAACTGCATTATTTCTGCAATGTTAGCCATTATCCTTCCTTGTTTATTATCCTGCATTATTATTTGCATTTGCGGTGGCTTGTTGAGTACTTTTTGTACTCATACCCGTTGGACCCCACAGAGGATGCTTACTTTGAAGACGGACTGGGAGTAGCGACCCAGTCGAGAAGAAAGATCCTGAAGAAGATGTTCGTCATGCCGTTTTCTAATTATTTCACTTTGCCGTTTTATTAAAACAATGATGTAATAAATATGGTCTGCGTACCATGGATATTGTCGTATGTACGGTTTTTCGCATGATGAACCTCTTGTATTATTGTTTTTCTTATGAAATTCAATAATGTCTCGATTTGTTTAAACGGGGCGCTACACGACCCACCTTAGAATCTCAGATCCGAGAGATCCAAGAGGAAGATGAGGAAATCAAGAAATTAAAAGAGAAACTGCAATTAGAGAAAGGCTCACCTTTCCAAAGTGGACGAGCACGGAACCTTATGGCTAAATAAGAGGATATGTGTACCCGCCAATGAGGACTTAAAAACATTGATTCTGAGGGAAGCACATGAGTCCGCCTATTCCATCCACCCAGGTAACACTAAGATGTATCAAGACTTAAAGCAAAATTTTTGGTGGGTTGGAATGAAGAAGGATATCGCTGACTACATTGCCAGGTGTGACACCTGCCAGCGAGTAAAGGCTGAACATATGAAACCTGCCGGATTACTACAACCCCTTCCAACGCCTGAATGGAAGTGGGAAGAGATCGGCATGGATTTCATCACTGGTCTACCCCGTACCCCCAGAGGTTATGATTCCATTTGGGTAATCATAGACAGGTTGACCAAGGTAGCTCACTTTTTACCTGTTTAAAACAAACCTACGATGGCAAGCAGTTGGCCGAATTGTATATGAGCCGTATCGTGTGCCACATGGAGTGCCCAAAAGATAGTGTCCGATAGAGGCACTCAGTTCACCTCTAAATTTTGGGAGAAGGTTCATGAAGCCCTAGGCACCCACCTAAAATTCAGTACCGCATACCATCCTCAAACAGATGGGCAGACGGAGAGAGTTAATCAGATTCTAGAGGACATGTTGAGAGCCTGTGCACTGGAATATAAAAGGACATGGGATCTGTGCCTACCATATGCTGAATTCTCTTACAACAACAGCTATCAGGCCAGCATCCAAATGTCGCCAAATGAGGCGCTATATGGGCGAAAGTGTAGAACACCCATCAGTTGGGACCAGAGATAATTGAGTCTGCAGAAGATCAAGTGCGAGTAATCCGCAGTCGACTTCAAGCCGCGCAGACTCGACAGAAAAGTTATGCAGACCATCGCCGCCGACATCTTGAGTTCGAAGAGGGAGACCCTGCATACTTGAAAGTATCCCCCATGAGAGGCGTCCGTAGATTCGGTGCTTCCGGAAGCTAGCCCCTCGGTACATAGGCCCCTACCCTATCCTTGCAAGAAAAGGAGAGGTAGCATATCAGTTGAGTTTACCTGCACAATTGTCTGGAATACATGATGTATCTATGTTTCTCAACTCAAGAAGTGTCTACGTATCCCCGAAGAGCCAAGTTGACTTAGAAGGGGTAATTCTAGAAGACAACCTGACCTATGAGGAAGTACCGCTCCAAATACTCGAAAGAAAGGGAAGCCAAACAAGGAGGAAGATATCGAAATTTTATAAAGTGCAATGGAGCAACCATACCGAGGCAGAAGCCCACGTGGGAAAAAGAAGAGTTCCTTCAGGCAGCTTACCCCGAATTCTTTCAAGAATGGACAAATCTCGGGTCGAGATTTCTTTAAGGGGGGTAGGTTTGTCGCGCCCGTGGTTTCCCCTGGCCGCTGGCCGTGCACAGGCATGCGGCCGAGCCGCTAGCCGTGCGCCGTGCCGCGTCCGCCGCTTGTGGCCGTGCGCCGCGTCGCACCGCGCACGTCACGCCGCCCACGCCACGCCGACGCCGTACGCCGCCCACACGCCGCGCCCGACGCCGTACGCCGCCCACGCCGCGCCCGACGCCGTACGCCGCTCACGCCATCCGCGACCTCGCCTCGCCGCGCCCGTACCGCCCCCGTCAGCCACACTACACGCCATGCCCTCGCCGTTGACGCCGCGCCACTCCCGTACGCGTCGGTACGCCGACGCCATGCCGCCGTACATCGAACACCGCACGGACCGCGGTCCATCGCCGGCATCAAGCGCCACCTCGCCCGTTGACGCTCGTGCACTGTCTCGTCGCATCCAACCACCCTCACCTACGCCCGAGCGTACTCCCGTGTCCGTCGCCGTCGAGCCGCACGTCGCCCGCCCATACCGCCGCGCGCATAAAAGGGGCTCCCGGCTCGCCTCAGTGCACCCCGCACTCCCCCCACACTCCTCCTCGCGTTCTAGCCCTCGCCGGAGCCAACCGAGGACGACCGCGCCTGGACTTCGCCGAAGCCGATCACCACCGTCACGGTTCGTTCCCCCAATCCCTCTCCCGTTGGTCTATCCTCGCGACATGAGTGGGAACGCGATCACTAACCCTTGGTGCACCCTACCCGCAGTCAATTTCACCGGAACTCGCCGTCACCGGAAATCCCAATTTCGCCACCGTACGCTGGGCTCCGACCAAGGTACCACCATTTTCAAATAATTCATGATAGAGCATCCCCATGAGTAGTAGAACATGTTCCCTAGCTCGTCGTGGACATAGGATAGCCGTAGCTCGCCGGCGACGAGCTCACCCAAATTGACATTCGGGTCACCGTCGCCAGGGCTCTACGGGCCACCGTAGCTCAATCCAAGAGCACGGGTAGCTCCGCAATGCCCTAAAGATGGTGAAAATAACCTCCAATGTCTCGCCGGAGCTCCGCCGTCGCTATTAAAAATCCCAAACCGAACCTACTATTTTTCGGTCTAAAATCATTTCAACTCAGAAAAATTCCATTCAAATTTCTATAAGTTTGTAAAAATCTAAACTTTACATAAATAATATTTTCCAAATTTTTAAAAGATAAATAAAATCTTTAATTAATTATTACTCTAAATTCATATTAGGGGTTGAAACCGAGGTTCCAGAAGGAAACGACTTCGACGATCCCGACTATTTCCCCGAGCAAGGCAAGTTCCTTTCTTTGAACATGTTGATCCCATGTGATTTAAAAATTAAATTGCTATATGCACAATAGGACACACGCACACATACACCTTTCATTACGACATCGCTTGTGCGATTAAGTCAAGTAAAACCTAAAAGTTGTTGCACCTAGCCTTCCTTGATGTTGTGCTTGTATGCCTTGATAACCTTGATGATGAATACAACTTACCCTAGCAATATGGTAGGTTGTGTGAAATCAATATTCCCTTTTAAAATATTATTTCATACTTGCAAATATTCATGCCATGTTTGTGAAATGATGGAATGGTTGCGTGTGAGAGAAAAATTGGGATTTGATAAAGTATTTTGAAATGTGGTACAAGGTACCGAAAATGTTGGAAACAAAAATGGAAAATGAGGGATTTATGAATGAAAGTTCGTTATGTGGAAAAGCGGCCTGTGTGGCGCGATTTCACATAACATTAAGGATAGCCTTGGGGAGCGACATCTTGCACCACTATCGTGCAACCTCATGGGTATTATGGCTCTGCCCCTGGTTTTGAATTAGTAGGCTTGGATGGACTGCTCCTGCGGAGGACGTGGAATCATGACGGGGTGCTCGGGGGAAAGTGAGTGTGCCCGAAAGTAGCGTATGAGAAAAAGAGATGGTGGAGAGCACCTCGGATTCCTAAAGGAAAAAGGGGGTCGTGGACCCATGATCCTTGGTCGTAGACCCGTTCTGACAGCAGTGTGGTATCCTTAGTCCGCTCGGATGAACCTTGTCACGGTTATCCCGTCTGTCGACGGGCAGTAGGGATTAACAGGTGTCGTGAGGGTAAAGAGTACCCCTTCAGCTGAAGTAAACCTGTTCGAACAGCCGTGCCCATGGTCATGGGCGCGTGCATTGATAAGTTTCCCTTGTGTAGTGTTTGGGTTAATTTTGGAAGAACAAAAATGTTGAAGGGATGGGAGCGTTACCAGAGTACGCCTTTGTGGTGTACGGCTAGCCTTAGTGGCTGGCAACGAACCTGTGTGTGTTCGGGGAAGTCGAAAGGCTTCATAGAGTTAAGGTGTGGAATTGGTCTGAGTTATGGTATGATGAAGGGTTCGGTGAACTGTTGGTCAATTGTTGAGCCGAGAGGAGATACCAGGAAGGGTAGTCTCGCTCTACGGGCAAAACAAGGTGACGGTATGATAAGGAAGAAGGATGTTTCGGGGGAAGTTAAATGTTGGGTTCACTTGGAAAATATTTGAATAGATTAAGTTTTCTCTTGCTTAAAATTCGATTGAGGTTGAGAACCTCAATCCCAAAAAGCACACTTAGAAATGTTTCATGCATAATTAAACCGTAAGCCCTCCTTGATCCCGAATGCATCTATATTACATTCCGGAACTTGTTGAGTACTTTTGGTACTCACCCCACCATTACCAGAGTATGGAGGCCTTGAAGGGGAGGAATACATCCCGGAGGGAAGAAGGTGTCGAGGAAGTTGAGTATCTTGAAGATTAGGTTTCTAGGCCTAGTTCCCAACCAGATGATTGTTGTTGAATGACTGATTTTTGCTTCCGCTGTTGAACTCTATTGTGGTGAATATTTGGCCGCGAGGTATGCCTCATACGGCTCTTTTGTAATAAATCTGCTACTATGTGTCGCCACGACTACCGACACATGAATGAATTTCACTTTGAAATGACTTCGGTTGTAAAGTGACCGCTCCCCTCGTGATAGCCTGGTCTGTACGAGGAGGGACGTCACAGCGGTAGGCACGATGTCCACACGGCGGTCGACGGGAGAAGGCGATGGGCGACGACAGCGTCTCGTCTTGGCAGTAGACGGGAGTGCAGGCTGAAATGAGATCCTCTGCAGTGGCAGTCACCCCCTCCACATCGTCGGATTTCGATTCGACGGGTGCCGAAGGAGGCTTTGGAGGTGGGCTCCCGTAAATAGGTGAGGCCCACCTCTGCAGCGTCGGGGACCTCCACACCGTAGGATCCACATCGAACGACGTGGATCACGACTATAGAAGGCAGTCAACGCCCCAAAGTCGGAGAAGCCGGTTCGTGTAGGATGCCTCCAAGCTAGGGTTTGCTAATTGCTGAGTACCGGCGGTATTGGCTTGGGTGAGTAGCTCTATAGGTTAGAGACTCACGACCTAAGACTCCTGTGTTGTTGTGATGGGATGAGGCAGATTTCACACTTCGACTATTGGTTCGGCAGTGATGGCCTAGTGCTTGCTATTGGCTTCGGTACTGCCATTCTTTGTTTTCAGAATGCAAAAAACCTACCGAACACTAGAAAACCAAACTTCACCAAAATAAAAACCAATTATTTTAGAAAAACCGAAATCAACTATTTTAGTTTGGTTCGGTTTGATTTTCGGTGATTTTATGCCCACACATGGTTATTGAAAAAGATAGGTACATGACTATCCACGTTACTAGATTCCCTTTAGACCAGTGGTTGGGCATTCGAATGCTCTATAGCATTCAGCGCGACAAAATTACATATGTATTATTTGAAAGTTGTTGTGAACATTATTAAATTTGTAAAAATTGTTTCAAAGTTAGCATATATTTTTTTTTGTAATTCATCATTGATTAACCAGCATATCAATTTATTTTTACTATATTTCTATATTTTTTGGATGATTTTACATAACAAATTTTATGGTACAACTAAATAATTATGAAACATCTATTTCATTTTAAAGGTATTTCATAATTATTATATTTATTTATATATTTTATAAAATTATTTTTAATGCTTATTAATTAGTTTTTGTTTGATAGATGGTGTTTCCAAACGTCGGTGCTTATAATAATATATTTTATAATTATATTTGAGCACGCTAACTCTAAACCATAACAAAATGGAAACACCCCAATTTTGATTAAATACTAAAAAATCAATCAAATATTGCAGACAATCCCTTTATAGAGCAAAATTATTTACATGTCTCTCGATGTTACCATATTCCTACAATTAATGTCATTTTTATAAAACAATAACATCAGATTGGAATCTTATAATTACTAATTTCTCTGCAAAATATTCAGATTTATTATATAACAATTATATTGATTCGTTTATAATGAAAATTACTTGAATATGGTTATATTTAACTAAATAAATATGAGAAAGTAATTAAAAATGAATATACAACAATGAAAGCCACCGAAGAAAAAGGAAAGAAGAGTCAGAGTCCAAAAGAACCACGGAAATCTCGTCTGTAATCACATCGCCGCCTGCTTATATATTTTGGAGGCTGTATCTCGTTGTATTCACATCGCCGCCTGCTTCGTTCGTGTCCTCTTGTTCGATCGGTGCGCGCGTCGGCGGCGACATGATGGCGTCAGGAACCGGCGCGCAGTCGACGGCGACGGCGGAGCCATCGGACTGGAAAGTGGCAGCGTTGGACAGATTCCCTGGCAGCTCAGCGACATCAAGGAGGAGGAGGAAGACGAGTACATCTGCGCCGATAAGTTTGATCTCACTAGCATGGATATTAAATTGGAGGAGTACCTGGCAGCCAATGCGTTGGGCAAGCGTGACGGCGAACCAGAGGGTCCGAAGGCGGCATGGGAGATCGCCCTCTCGAGTCTATACATCCAGCGTGCCGTCGCGCACGGGCGTGCACGGGACGCTGTTTCCGCGCCAAGTACTACGACAGGAACGTCGCCGTGAAGCTGCTCAACTGGGGAGAGGATGGCTACTCGACGCCGGAGGAGATCGCCACCTAAGAAAGTCGCTGGAGGAGGTTGCCGCTGTATGGCAGAATCTCGACCATCCGAACATCACCAAGTTCATCGGCGTGTCCATGGGGACAAGCAATCTCATGATCCCTCCATCTGACGACGACGCACGCAACAACGGCGATGTGCCACCGCCTGATAGGGCATGTTGTGTCGTGGTCGAGTTCCTCACCGGGGAACCCTGAAGGGCCACTTGATCAAGCACATGGACAGCAAGCTACCCTACAAGGAGGTCGTCCGCTTTGCGTTGGCCATGGCAAGAGGGCTGAGGTCGCCTCCACTCGAGGAACATCGTGCACCGTGATGTTAAAACTGAGAACATGCTCCTCGATGGAGGAGCTCAACCTCAGATCGCAGACTTGGTGTTGCGCGCCTCGAGCAACAGGATCCGAGGGAGATGACTGGGACTACGGGGACGCTAGGCTACATGGCCCCCGAGGTGCTCAATGGCAAGCCATACAACCGCAGCTGCGACGTTTATAGTTTTGGGCATTTGTCTTTGGGAGATGTATTGTTGCGACATGCCATATGCAGACCTCGCCTTCACCGACGCATCAGCGGCGATCGTCCACAAGACCTACGGCCGAAGATCCCGGTGGCTGTCCAATCCCGCCATGGCACGCATCATGCGGAGGTGTTGGCATGCCGACCCGACAAAGCGGCCAGACAGGCGGAGGTGGTGAGCTGTTGGAGGCTCTGATACTAGCAAGGGTGGCGGCATGCTCCCGGATGACAGGAAGATGCCCGGTTGCTTCTGCCTTTTTAGGCGTCGCCGTGGCCCATAGATTAGCTATTTAGATATCTTCAATTTACACCATCGCACGAACTAGAGTTGTTTTGTTTTAATTAGCAAATGAACCCAAATATGTTTATTTCCGTCTGTTAATCTTGACAATTTATGAATAATGTGATCATCATGATCACTGTAAGGGGACTAGAGTGTCAAATAATTGAAGCTATTGTTTTGATAGTAAATCATTAGATATTAGGATGATAGTGTTTGTCTGATTTTAAAGTTAGTTTTGTAACTGTAGCTGCCGAATT